>ML220164.1:29646-118495 GCA_004786065.1 Ascodesmis nigricans | reverse complement strand
TGGTTACTGATTGCGAGGGAGAACTTGGCAAGGTGGGTCATTGGTCCCGATTCGACAGGTCTTCCATCGATAACTTCCAATTCTCGAGGGTGCTGGAGTTTGTGCAGGGGGAGGTTGTGATGGCGGGCGAATTGTTCGTCAACAAAGGCAAATCCGGTTGCTCCACAGTCAATCAAGGCAGTGGTGCGGATATCTTGGTTATCAATAGAGATGGTGCAGGCTACTACAAGATGTTGTCCTTCCATTGTAACTTCTTTGAGAGAGATATCACGTACGGCAAATCCAGATAACTTCAAATTTCCTTCGCTGATTTCCTCATCGCCGTTCTCCACAAGTGTGCCATCTGGTACTTGTGGAGAAACTAGTTTTTTGGCTCCTCCTGGTTTCCTGCAACCTCCTCCTGTGGTGATGGTTGCTCCATAAATCCCGCATTTCCGCGCACCGGATTCCCCCTCTTGTTTGGGCAGGAGAAGGCCATGTGTCCTACCCCTCCACAGTACAGGCAGAGCCCTGCTGCACGGCGCCTGGCTCTCTCAGTGTCAGTAATTCTACCTCTTCCGGCAGAGAGGTCCATCGGGGCAGGGCCATAATATCCGTTATTGCTAGAGGTCGGGTTGGCAGGCATCTGGGGACGGGGGTTGGGGCTGTTCATGTGACGGCGTGGATATTCTTGTTCCCTTTGTCTTCCCTTAGTTATTGTGGTGGGGTCATTTCATTGTTCTTTTGTCGTCTTACATTATGCTGTGGCTATGTTGTGGCTATGTTGTGGCTATGTTGCGGCTGTGTTGGGTACGTGTGTTGTAGGGGGGCTGTGCGGAGGCTGTGCTTGATCATGTGGTTGTGAGGCTGCACAGGAGTGGAGTCAGATGGACTGAGTAACGGCGGCTGTGTTAGATGAGTCATGTACTGCGGAGGATGTCTATATATTGGTCCTGTATTCTCCTTTGTTGAGTTCTCTTTCTTCTTCTTTCCTTATCCTGACCTCTTGTTATACTGCCGGAATACGATCTTGTCTTGTGGGCGCTGCCCTTCTGAACCTGTTGTCCTCACCTCGCCTTGTCCCTTGTCCGCCGAAGCTTGTAGAAGCTGCCGGCCTCCTGAATACCAGTACTTCGTCACCCTCTCGTCCTCCCGCCTGCCCGACCGCTGTGTCCCTGGCCTTCTCCCTGAACCCTCAGCCCTTGCCCGTTACAATTCACTCTTCACTCCTTCGTCCTCACTACCTTGTTCCCGCCTCTTGACTCCTGTCCTCAACCTCCTGTCTTGACCAAGTTCCATCTTCGGTATTCTAGTTCTCCTTCTCCTTGCTATCCGTGATAGCCCCGGTCATTCAGCGTCTATAGCCGGCATCCCCAGCTTAGACTTCCCGCTCCTGGAAGGTTCTGCGCATCCCGTGGTTCCGTTTCTCACATTCAGACAAGATAAGAACAAGATCATGGTTCGGGAATACAAGTAAGATAACTATACTCGTACACCTGATGTCCAAACTGAATGAAGATGGTAACTCTTCCCCAGAAAATGCTGTAAGGTGCAGGCTGTTGGAAGAGGACCGGAACGGGAGGCTCTTGAATGAGCGCATGGTTAGGGTTCATGACAACTATACTCATACACCTGATGTCTGAACTCAATGAAGATGGTAACTCTTCCCTAGAGAATGCCGTAAGGTGCAGGCTATTGGAAGAGGACCGGAACAGGAGGCTCTTGATTGAGCCCGAGGTTAGGGTTCATGACACCTAAAAGGTTCCTCATTTCGCTGCTGTTTTCATTCCTTACAAATAGATTCATGATAATCTACTTTTAAAATTCTTGCTATATAACTTAAAGTTTTCATTATATATATACTGGATTTTCAATTGTTTACTTACTATCAATCTTTCTGGTCTTCTTCAATATTATTTATAAAACAAATCAGCTATATTTGGCAAGTTCTGATATGTCTTGGTATCATAAATATATGTATAAGTTTCTTCACCACCGATCTATTTCTGCTTTCAGATACCACACAATGCACATTAAACCCCGTCTGAAAAGTGCTCAGCCAATTATATATATAGTTGTTCTTGTGTATCATTAAGTATCCTTGTCTCACAACTCCCGCAACTCGGTAGATATTATAAAAACAACCTGCGATAACGCCGTCCGCATTCATTATCATTACAACATTAAAATCACCAGCATCTCTAAACCACACCTCACTTCTCTATCTGATGATCTCTGTGCAACCCATCCTCCGAAAACTTCGGCATCCCTTCTTCATCCGCCATCACCTCTCTCGAAACCTCCACATAGTCATACTACCCTCATGTCAGCCCATCATGCACTCCATGTCACTCGCACAACCAGAAGAACACTTACCGCAAACTCTCCCAGCTCTGCGTCATCGATTCCCAGAATCTCCGCTTCCTCACTCGCACGTAGGCTTAGGCCGGGGATAAGATTCATCACAAACAGGATGATACACGTTCCGCCGAACGAGTACGCAAAGCCTGCGACTGAATCGGCGACTTGGTAGCCGAGTTGTGCCCAGTGGCGGTTGAGCCAGCCACCTTCGATTTCAGTGGCGCCGTCGAGTTTGGCAATGTAGTCTCTATCGGCGGGGTTAAGATTGGAATCGGTAACGCTGCAGATGGAACTTACGCGGCGAAGAAGGCCGTGAGGATGTTGCCGACTATACCACCGACGCCGTGTTCGGCGAAAATGTCGAGGGCATCGTCGACGCCGATGACGAATTTGAGTTTGGTGGCATAGTTGCAGGCGGCGCCACCGACGAGACCGTAGATGACAGCTGCCCAGGGGGGGACCTGGAGTTGATGGTTAGTAAATGAGTGTCAGAGATTCTTAGATGGGATACTCACGTATCCAGAACCAGGCGTGATTGCAACAAGCCCGGCAATAACACCTGAACAGAACCCAACTGTGGACCATTTATGTTCAAGCCTGTAATCCAGGAGACACCATGTAATCCCGCCAACAGAGGCGGAGATATTGGTGACCACGATGGCCATGACTGAGCGCATATTGGCACCGCCTGCGCTGCCTCCGTTGAAGCCAAACCATCCCAACCATAGAAAAACGGTTCCCAGGACAATATGAGTGACATTATGTGGACGGTAGTTGAGTTCATGAGTTCCATGCCCACGACGTTGGCCGAGCATCAAAGAATATGCCAGAGCAGCACATCCAGAAGCAATATGAACTGGAGTGCCACCGGCAAAGTCCAATCCTCCCATGACCACTGACCACCCCTTTGGATTCCATGTCCAGCATGCAATGGGATCGTAGATGACGGTAGCCCAAACAAACATGAATACCACACAAGGCAGAATGCGTCCTCGCTCAGCGGCCGCACCAATTGCAAGAGCAACACTGTGTTCAACGAGTCATCAGTTGGTGGTCAACTTTTTCCCGGGCTCTCATATAGCCAGAGGGGATAGCGCATACGTGAGGGCGGCAAACATGCCTTGGTACACGGCAAAGAGGAGCTCTGGCAACCCGGGAGCCACGTCGGATGGCTTATCCAGGACATTGCGGAGCCCAATGTGTTGAAGGTCTCCCAGGAACTTGCCCGCACCGGATGAAAAGGTGAGAGAATATCCCCAGAAGAACCACTGTGATGGTGCGCACACGACGTCAGCACAAGCTCTATTTTCGTTACGTGACGGATTGTTGGGTGCTCCGCGTAGAGCCTCAAGCACCAATGCACGGACTACAGCGCATCATCATAGTCCTTCTTTCTCTCCCATCTCATTCATACCTGGAACGACACTACCGCCGTCGCCATCATGGTTAACCATATGAGCGACAATGCCGACTTCCGCCTTGCAAGACCACTGTAGAAGAAGCCGACGCCGGGAATCATAAGCAACACCAGCCCCGTCGACATGAGGATCCATGCGATGTTTCCCGCCTAACCGTCATCAGCCCGCATGTACTATCGTCACATTCGCAGTGTGTGGATACATGTCGTACCTCGTAAAGCTCATTGATATCATTTCCTTCGCCAGTCGCTGCGGACATGGCTCGTTGGTCGAGCGTTCAGGGTAGGCTCAGGTGCTCGGACGATGAAGGGGCCGGGCGAAGGGACGTTGTGTAGTCGTGGTGGGTGGTGTTGTTGTAGATTTGAGGGGAGCTAAGTTGGGGATCTCTGACGGGTGTGGGTATGGGCACAGGGCGAGGGCGACAGTGGAAGTTGAAGAAAGAGGAGATGTGCAAGCAAACATGCGATATCACGACGCCCAAGGGTCGGGCGGGGGAGATGCTGGGCAATTGCTGTAGTTGGTACTGTTAGACGATAGCTACCTCTCTGGGCGCTAGATACTCTCCTCCTTGTAGAGCTTATCAGCACTGTCGGACGAAGTGACCCCCACACAAGGCGTCCCACCCAGAGCTCGCCGATTGGAGACGTGCATCGTGCTCGCGTGCGCAATATATAAGTGTGTCTGTCCAAGCGTCGTGTTGGAATACGAACTGAACATAATAATGATCCCAACCTTGGCTTCGCTTCATGAATCAACCAACGATGGTCATTACACACTGATAGCTTCACCGAGATGTCCTTCGTGTTCCTACCGGAACACAAGTCTCAACCGGCGAATGGTTCCGACTGTCATGGAGGTGGCGTTGTCGAACGATACTCTCAACCGATCCCCTTCCTTGTATTCAGGCCCAGTGGCGCAGGTGGCTAGTTCCGTATCTCCAACCTTGCAGCACACGTCCAAACACGTTACTGAAGGATTACACAACCACAACCTCACAATATTCATCTTAAAGTGTATCATCTTGCTCAGAAAAACATCAGCTTTCGATTCAACACATATAGAAGTCAGTGAAGGCCGATGTGGTTGTGTTGACGTGAGTGCTGAGGTTGCGAGGCTGTTACCAAGCTCGGCGCTAAATGGGCCTGAAATCTGGTTAACATGGAATGGGATAAAGCTGCCCATCTGCCGCGATCATTGATTTTATGATTGTTTCGATCGTTGACTGTTATTGTATTCTGCTTTGATGACGGACCAATGCCCGTCAGAACCATATTTTCCAGAATTGGTGGCTGGTGCAGATCAGCGGATGTCCTCTCCGGCCTGTTAGCCTGAATGCTTCGAGTGCCCATCCGTGATTCTGCACCGTTCTCATAGTTATGGGGCTCAACCGACCGCAGACTTAACTCCTACATACCTCTACCACCAACCGACCTTCACGAAGCTCCACCCCCCTCCACTCCCTCCACCCTGGAGCCCTCGACGACACACTCCCTACCCTCCATCTACGCCAGTTTGAGCTAGGTCTTCACCACCCCTGTCGTCCCTCCACAGTGTCACTGCTCGGACTTAACAGCTATGGACGGTGATGCGGCACCTTCCCGTGGAGTCCACTTTGCTCCAACACCCGACAAAGGTGGACCATCCAGGATGCCCAATGGCACCGAGAACGGGGACCGGGCAGTTCACTTCAACGATTCCGGCATCGAGCACGATGACACAACTGCCGACGAAGAGGAGGATAGCCGCACCAGCTCGTTCTCGTCATGGAGCTCGAACGCAACCCGCCCAAGAAATGGGAGCAATTCTTCGTACGCTGCACCGATGATTGAGGCTGCTGGCAGCACATCGCCAGAGCTTGCTCTCACAACAACCCGCGTCCAACGGCCTGCCGCACCTATGCGCACACCTTCCAATACCTATGCACCGCAACGAAGACCTGTAAACGGACTCTCCCACCAAAATCGTCAACGCTCGTCGTCGGCAACACGATCTCGTCAGCGAGACCCTCAGGCATTATACCGATCCCAGGAACGTGCATATGTTCAAAGACTTCGACAAGATCCCCACAATGGTTACTTCAGCCCAGGGTCGGATCTCCTTATTTATTCCGGCTCTGAGGTCGATGATGAGTCACCTTCCGAACGGAGGTACGACGGAGACGATGTGTACGAGACAGATATCATGATGTATGGCGGAGAAGACATGGAACCATCACCGGAGGAGCTCAAGATACCGGAGAACCGTGAGCGATTGGAGTGGCATGCCATGTTGGCGTCAGTGTTGATGGGCGATGTGGTGAACCAGGAGAAGAGACGATTTTTCGGGACGGCGGAGGGAGGAGAAGCTGCAGCACTGAAGGCAGAGTTGTTCATGGGTGTTCGCGCCAAATCATGTGGACGTTCTATCGCCGCACAGCGAAGAGTCATCACGGAGGCCCGGGCAAAAGCAGATGCTTTGATTGAAGAGATCATTCATTTCGAAGTCCGCGGCAAGGATGCGACCAACAGAGATCCACAAGAGCAAGTCACCGACATCATCGAGCGGTGGGAGCGTTGTGAACAGTTGTGGCCCACATGGAAGGATTTGCTAGCTGAAAAGCCTGCTGTCGGTTCTGAAGCTTTCTCCAGGAGCTGGGAAGCAATCGTTGCCTGGAACAACATTACGCTACTCATCAGCACCCAACTCCGAATTCTTCAAAACTGGGTTGGCAACGATGAACTTGATTTTGGGAAAGCCAGGGTAGAGTCGAGTAACGAAGCTGCGGGAATCGGCCGGGAGTCGTCGTTCCTCGACCGTATCATGAAGGAGGACAATCTCAAATCTTTGACCGGGGACAGCAACATGCTCGTCAGTCTCAGCCGTGTAATTGGGAAGGCAAAGAAGACGTTGATTCATTACTCAGAAGCCTTTGATAAGCGACATTTACCGCCATATGTTGAGGAGTTACTGTTACTGATTGGATTTCCTACTCGCCTCATCGAAGAAATTATTGGTGTGCGATTGAAGTACGCGGAACGAATGAGGGAACCACTTTCGATGATGACGAATCAACTTATAATACAGTTTCAATCTGTTTTGCAGTTGGCTGTCAAAATCAAGCAGGAGTATACCGGCATCTCGCAGCCCGAACCTGGTTGGGATTTACCACCGTGTATGGATGAGAATTTCGAGCAAGTTGTTCTTTCTGGCCTTGTCTACTATTTCAAGCTCGTTGGATGGAGAATAAGTTCGAACAAAAACACGTTCAAGGAGGCTGAAATCTTGGAAACGGAGTGGAACTTTGCCAATGATATTGCGAGATATATTGAAGGTGGTGATATCGAGGTTGCAGAACAGTTCAGGTGCGTTTTTGTTCTGTGTTAATTGGGCGCATATATCTAACCCACTCTAGTTTCTTGACGAGCCGATTACTCAGCCGTTTGATGCAACATTTTGAGAAGGAACTGGAGAAGGCTCCAGAAAAGAGTGGAGAGCAGATCAGCAGACGTTATAAATCTGTTCTTGACTCTGTGCGAGCTCGCCAACGCAAGCTGTTCCGGTTTTCAAGGTGCGTCATTGTCCACAACTTCAATATTGCTGCTAATATTTGTGCAGACTTCTTAGTGCGAGGTTCGAAAATTCTACCGAATATAGTGTCGGTCAGAACAAGTTGCGGGATCTTGTCGAACGTTTGATTGAATCTGGTCACTTCCTCGTGCGGCCTACAAATGAACGCGAGGGAATCTACATTGTGGCCGATCCTTCCCTTCATGAGAAGCCTCATCAAATTCAGTCCATCCTCCGAACCTGTTATCACGACGATATGGATCATGAGCAGGACACCTGCCCTTACGTACTCATCATTTCACCAGTCGAGGATCTGTACTGGGATGGAGAGTTCATGGATGTTGATATGAAGGAGGCACAAGTGGACCTCAAACCTGGCCGTCTTCGTCTTGTAGCCGACGGATCCCAAGCACGGCTTGCCAATGCCAGGATGGCCTTCTCACACGCAACGAACCACGACTTGGATATCCTCTTCGAGCAGCGGGCGAATCTTCCTCGCGTAAATCAAGAACTCATGAAGATCAAGAAGACCACTTACAGGTTATCCGACACAATCATGGACAGCGTGCAAAAGATCAGGCAACAGACTGTCGGGCTCGGATGTCAGGAGCTGATACAAACATGCTTCGCCTTTGCCACAGAATTTGGTCAACGTTCGCTCCTCTATATGGACAACAACAGGAAAGCGATGAACAACATGAAACTCACTCGCCTCGCCATTGATTGGGTGAGCTTCATCTGCGATGACTGCGTCGCCTCAAATCGAATCACGTTTCGCTGGGCTGTCGTAGCGTTGGAGTACGCCATGGTTATGACACGCGGACAAAACATACTCAATCTGAATGCCGAAGAGTACGCGCGGTTGCGAGCCAAGGTATCCGGTTGTATGTCCCTACTTATCTCCCATTTCGACATTATGGGAGCGCGATCCAATTTGGCTGCCCAGGCAGAGAAGAGGCGTCAGGAGGCACTTGCGGGAGCAGCCATGAAGAAGGATGGCTCTATGTGCATTAATGATGTTGAAGCCGCAGATCACGTTCGCGAAGTACGACTACGCGAGCTGGAGGAGGTCGAGCTACATCGCAAGGAGATCCTCTCACATCAGTCGTCTCTCGGACGGGTCCTTGATGACACGAACCAAGCCGATCGCGTTCTTACAAATCTGTCAAAGGCCTCTTACTCAAATGTATCTCTCCGCTGGGTGCAAGGCGCTTTCGTCGGTGGTGGCACGTTTGGTACAGTTTACTCCGCCATGAATCTCGACTCCGGATATCCCATGGCCGTCAAGGAAATTCGACTTAACGATCCTCAGATAATCCCGCAGATTGCTACCGCGATCCGGGATGAAATGCAGGTTCTTGAACTTCTCGATCATCCGAATATCGTTCAATACTACGGAATTGAAGTGCATCGTGACAAGGTTTATCTCTTCATGGAATTTTGTCAGGGCGGATCTTTGGCAGCGCTTTTGGAACATGGTAGGATTGAAGATGAAACAGTCATTATGGTTTATGCGCTCCAGTTGTTGGAAGGACTTGCGTATTTGCATGAAAATGGAATCGTTCACAGAGATATCAAGCCAGAGAGTAAGTTTTTATACTTGATCTGTCCGGTGACGACGTACTGATTCCATCCAGACATTCTCCTCGACCACCAGGGTGTCATCAAGTATGTCGATTTTGGAGCGGCCAAGATCATCGCCAAACAAGGGAAAACTAAAGGTGCCGGAACGGCTGCGCGAACTAACATCAATAGCATGACTGGTACGCCTATGTACATGTCGCCTGAAGGTATTTAGAGGCTCCCTCGTGTGGCTGTGTCGTAACTGACAATGATAGTCATCACCGGGTCCAACAAGGGACGGCAAGGAGCCATGGACATTTGGTCAATGGGCTGTGTCATCCTGGAGATGGCAACTGGAAGACGGCCATGGGCAAATCTGGACAATGAATGGGCGATCATGTGGAACATTGCCGCTGGCCACCCTCCACAACTCCCAACCCCCGATCAACTGAGCGAAGTTGGACTCGACTTTTTGAACAAGTGCTTCATGAGAGATCCTGAGCAACGGCCATCTGCGGCTGAACTACTGCAACACGAATGGGTAGAATACTCCCATCGTACTGGCCTTTCAGAGGTATTGTCGGTGTAGCGGATCTTCCTTGCGGCGCATTGTGCCTAAAATCCTGGTCACGCACACACCTGACAGTGGCTCTGACTGGCTTCATTAACCATCTCAGACCATTCCGGGTGTTTCATTCTTTTCTTCTGCGTGGTCCGGGATGCTGAAAGTGAGCATTGCTGACGATATTTAGATTCTTGCCATCCGAAGCCAAGTCATCGAGCCCTCCACCCCGAGTTCCGAAAGTTCCTCGAACAGCGGACGATAGTGGAGAGAGAAAGGATTGTCATTTTTTTGCTTTGTACACCTTTGATGTGACGTATTTTGTCAGATGATTTTGATGTAATAACCGTGGCTGTTTGTTTTTGTTGCGCTTTTTGTTGGATGGCATTCTGCGACGGAGTTTGGGAAGCACATGCATGGTGAGAATATTTGGAGTTCTAGGGTTTGGGATGGTTTTTATGTACAGCGTGCTATTCGTTAAAGCCCAAGAGGCTGGTATTGATAATTTTTACATTGTAAAATGAGATGGGGCCATTTGTGAACACTGAGGACCCCGCATTCGCTGTCCGGAGTTGGCAAGACCCCGTCGATCAAATTAGCGTGTGCCTGTGGAGTATGTATGACGTCCGTCCCGCTGTGAATCTCCGCAAGTGCCCTCGACACCTCCCACCAACCAATTCCCCAGTCATCACTTTCTCATCACCGTCACCGACAATGTTGCTCGCCCAAACTCTCCGCTCAGCAGCCGCTCCCTCGTCCTTCCGCGCCCTCCGCGTCCCCCGGGTCGTGGGATGCCGCACCTTCGCCGCCGCCTCTGCTCCTGCGGGGGAGCTCAAGAAGACTCCTCTTTACTCTCTCCATGTCGAAGCCGGTGCTAAGATGGTCCCGTTCGCGGGCTACTCTATGCCCGTTACCTACCCAGGACAAAGCCTTACAGAATCCCACAACCATGTGCGAACCAAGGCCGGGCTCTTCGATGTGAGCCACATGGTCCAGCACCGGTATTCCCACCTTTCTGATCTCCAAACTCCCAGCTAATAATTATTCTCCAGCTTTAAGGGCCCAGCCGCTCTCCCTTTCCTCGAGAAATTGACCCCCTCCGACCTCACCCTCCTCACTCCCGGCACCTCAACTCTCTCCGTCTTCCTGCACCCCGTTACCGCCGGCATCGTCGATGACCTCATCATCACCATGCTCACCCCCGAAGACTTCTACGTGGTGACCAACGCCGGCTGTGCTGAAAAGGATCTCGCCCACATCGCCGAGAACCTCGCCACGTTCGAGGGACGTGCCGGCGTCGAACACACTGTCATCACCGACCACGCACTCCTCGCTCTCCAAGGCCCCAACTCCGAGCTGCACCTCGGCGACTTCCTCACGCGCGCGGGCGCGGAAAACTTCAACCTCCGCGAATTCTATTTCGGCGAGAGTAAGCTCTTCCAGACGGTCACGATGGGGGATCTGCGGGTTGCACGCGGTGGTTATACCGGTGAGGATGGGTTCGAAATCTCGATTCACGAATCTGTGGCGCCGACTGCCGCAAAGGATCTGTTGGAGCAGTCGAATGAGGGGCGGGTTCGGTGGGCTGGACTCGGCGCTCGGGATACGCTGCGTTTGGAGGCAGGGATGTGTCTCTACGGCCATGATCTCGATGATACTACAACGCCCATTGAGGCGGGGTTGAAATGGTTAATCGGCAAGCGGCGGGCGATGGATGGTGGGTACCACGGCCATGAGACATTGAGCCGGCAATACAACGACTGGAAGCTCGTTGAGCGACGGAGGGTGGGTTTCATTGTCGAGGGTGCTCCCGCGAGAGAAGGGGCCGAGATTATCTCACCCGAGGGTGAGGTGATTGGGAAGATTACCAGTGGCTGCCCGTCGCCAACTTTGGGGAAGAATATTGCCATGGGATATGTCAAGAGTGGGTTCCATAAGGCTGGAACTGAGTTGGCGGCCCGTGTGAGAGGGAGAGATAGGAAGTTGGTTGTTACAAAGATGCCGTTCGTCGAGTTGAATTATTACAGAAAGCCATAGATGGGTGTAGTTAATGTGGTGTGATGTGAGGAGCGAAATAAGATTGTTTTGGTATGTAAAGCAGGAATGATTGCTAATATTGGTCTGAGGGGAATTGATTGATACTGTTCCATCAGGAATCAATCTCCGTGACGTGTCTCTGTTTTCGCATATTCCTTTGTTGCAGCATCGTCATACGACGAATTCTCACTCGCTGAAACATAACGACAGCATTATGGCTGTTGAAAAGACCCTCACAGCGTCGCTCCTTTTTGGCTGAAGTGGTAGTAAAGCATGCCTTTTCGAAAAGACAGGCTCCAAAGACTCAATTGAGAGTATTGGATGACATGTCCGAGATATGCAAGCCTTGCGAATTTCACGAATCTGCCGATCTTTAAACAAGTATCCGTTTGAATACACAAACCGGTAAAACTAAGCATTCGAGTACCTCAACTCCACAAAGATTCGTCCAATTCAAAAAGAAAAACAAATACAAGATATCCCAACCCATGCACAAACTCCCATATCACCATGTTGCTTTTATCCGTAACTCAGATCCCAGCCACGAAATCAAACAATACTAATTCCCAACACCCGTGCGTACTAAAACGAAAACCAATCACATATCGTATTCCTCCGGCCCACCATAGCTTGATGACGCATCATCGGTATCCACCGTCGAACCCCGGGCGCTCAAGAGCGCCTTCTCACGTGCAACATCCATCTGAATCTTCTTCAAAAACAACATAAAGTCCTTGGCACGCACAATACACTCCTCAAACCCATCATCCTCTTTCCAGTCCGGAGTTCCGCCAGAAATGGGTTTAGACTCTGTGGGTGGGAAGAATGAACCGACATCTGTGTTCCAAGTTCCGCGTTTTCCCTTCTCGACAGTGAGTTGTTGACGCAGATCATTGTCCCAGCTGGCATTTTCCATAGCGGCTCCCCAGCGAACATCTGGAGGGGAGATGATTCCTTTCCATGAGATAACGACCGAATCGCGATATAATTCGAGGATTTCATCAGTTGGAAGGTGTTCATATTTAGTGAGCTCATAACGGTAGGTACAGCCGTTTTGCCAGAAGCGATATTTCGTCTTTTGCGTTACTTGGTCGACGCTGAGTCCAGGAAGATTTGCGTAAACAACTCGTTTGATCATTCGAGACTCTGTTTCAGCTCCCACAGGAGCATCGTCCCCGCCGTGTTCATCACGAATCACTTCGACGCTGCAGTTGTGAAGGAACTGGTCGAAGATGGGGTAGATATCTGTAAAAGGCAAAACTTCCCACGTAGACAACTCCATCTGGTAGCCGACTTCAGACTCCAAATCCTGAACAATAACGTCAACTGGGCTCCTGCGCATGTAATTTGATTCAGAGTCTCTCATGTCGGATGAGGGAGGGATGAGCCAACGGTGCTCGCCAACAGTGTATTTGTCCGATCCCGATGCTCGGAGGAAAACAACCTCCAAACGAATCCTGACATTTTTCCCAGTCCCGTCAAACATTTTGAGGTCGAACGTAGCACCTATCTGTGGCTCGATAATTTGGTCGGTTACGTCCCGAACATGGAGATCTTCGTTCAAGTCGACGGGAGTAAAGGTATCTGGAGCGCAGCTCATCCGCGAAATGGCGGCAATCGCAACCTCTTCGTCAGTGACACCCAGATCGCTGTTTCCGAGATAGCGGATAAGTTCGCCTTCGAATGGCCGGCTTCGGACATTTTCAATGTACTCCTGGAGGTCATAGTGCCCAGTATCGGAGCGCAAGTACCCAAAGAGAAACAGTCTCCCAATGTAGAACTTGAGCTTCACATAACCGCGGAAGTAAGCGACATCATAGAGCCCTTGTTGCATCACCCGGCGCATGTAGGCATCATTGGCGTAGGCTTTTACAATTGAATCTTCGTACCACTTGCGCAGAAAGGTTTTGGATGGTGCTGGGCCAACCAAGGATAGCTGGATTCCTGGGGCATGGGTCTCAGAATATGTCAATTGACGATCGCGAAGGTCGTGGTCGGAGTTCAATCGGACTCTGACTCCCTTCATCTGTGCAGAAGGTGGCTCAACAAGGATCGTTCGGTTTGGCCTGCGATTCTTCGCGGCCGTCTCGCAGAAACACCCATAAATCCGATCAATGGCTTTGTCGACATTGTCGGAATTTTCTCCGAGTACACGGAATAGACTTCGTTTTCTGTTCCAGATGATATATACCTGGTATTCAAAGCGTATACTATCAAGATGTTCCAGGTTCTTCCCAAGAGTGAACAGAGGGTCAAACTCTTGGCTCGGCCAAAGAAAGACGCCCACGGCAGGAAATTGCATCCCTTCGGGAGGTGGTCGACGGAAAATCTGTCTAATCTTGGCCTTGAGTGCTTGTTCTTCTAGATGAGCTTGCCGTCTGGCGGAAACAGTTGCTCGGATCTTGGCCCAGCCTCCAACCCGTGGCTCTGCACGATCAATTTCCTCATTGATCAGATGGACAAGTTCCTGCAAGAGCTTTTTCGCTGCTTTTATCTGTTCAGGAGAACCCCACATGTGTATGACAGGGTCGCTCGCGCTTGTAGGCATTGCAAGGTGGGTGCCAGTACGAATGCCGATGTGATTAAGGTTGTTATTTCGTGGTCCAAAGAAACGACGGTCAAAATCATAGTGGCGACGAGGATCCAAACTGAACGAACCTATAATGTAAAGTCAACCATGTGCTCAGACAATCACGCGAGGGGTCATACCATCCGGACTACTGCCTTGTCTCTCCCTAACATCGGCGAGATTTGAAAAGTTGAATCCAGACGGTTGAAAAATAGGGCCATCTGGGCTTTCAGATTCGGGGTCTGCAAAGTTGAAACCCGTGGGCCCTTCCAATCCTGTGTACTCTGATTCGTCGATGATCGATGGCACGTCACTGTTATCATCGTGATCCGCAAAATGAAAACCAGCAGATTGAGGGCCGCGATCATAGCCAGTTACGGTACCCACAGAGCTGCTAGAGGAAATTGGGTCTTCACTGGAACCATTACGAGGATATGCGCTGCCAGCAATTGGTGCAGATAACGGAGGCCAGTGATGATCAAAGAGCTCGATGGGTGGAACAGCAAAGTTTCCATAGTTTAGTTGAACCTAGCCCCATGAATTAGCTGATGTGGACAATTGGTCACCGTGAGGGAACTGACTTGATCTGCGCTTGTTGTACCGCACCCACGATTGAACGTTTGGGGGCCATCAGGTGCGGCAGTCTGGGGTGTACGGCGAGAGCGGGGGGTTTGGCGAGGCCATTCAGCAATCCCTCTTTCTGGTTGCGATAATGTGGAAGGCTCTGGGGCGATGGTTATAAGCTGTTCCCGAAGTTCTTGACGGATGGCCTGGCGCGTGGTAGTAGGAGGTTGAGGTGCTTGACGAGCTTGCCGGCTGGTTGTGTGAGTTTCCCAGGGACTGGCAAACTCATAGTCAATGGTATCGTCATGAGGGTTTGCCATTGTTGTGTATGAGGAGAATATTAAGAGGAAGAAGCGGTGGTGTCGGTGCAAGAGGGCGAGTGGAATAGAAGAAGAGTGGGAGGTTTGGTGAGGAAGCACAACCGTGGTTTGGTCGACGCGACGATCAACGCCTGGTCACCTGATGATTAACGGAACGCGGGTGTGATGTGCCACCAGCTGGAGTTTGCCGACAGTCAGAAGTTAGAATGGGTTAGAAATTAGAGTACCCGCCAGTATGCATGGAATTATAAGAGATCTTCATCTTCATGAAACCTGGGGTGTTCCGCGATCTATCTTGTGAATTGCAAACCAAAGTCAACTGACAAAACTTAAAGCCACCGGAACAAGCTCGTATACCAATAATTACAGTGCGCTTCCCACCACAGTGTCCATCTCATATTTCTAACCGCCAGTTCTTATAGTTTCGCAAATCCAGCAACCACCTCCGGCCGGAATACCCTTTGGCGAGGAATCCCAGCATCCTCTTCGGCCTCAACCTTCCACTGTTTGACGACTTTCGACAAAAACTTCGCTGAGTATTCTGCACATCCTTTCGGTTTCTCCTGTGCAACAAGATGCCCAGCATCCGCAACAACCACGAGCTCAGACCCCCGCACCTTTTCCAGCTTCGCCTGATTCAAATCATCATTTGTAAAGGGTGAGTTTTCACCAATACACCACAATAAAGGCGTTTTAACCATGTGCAGTAAGTAGAACGTCTCCTCCGGCTCCCACCTGGCGCCCGGGACACCAGTCTCGGTAGTACAATCAAGAAAGGTGAAGACTTCCTGGTACTTGGTCGTCGTCAAAGTCACACTCCCATCTCCCTTGCCCGTATCCCGAAGGCCGTACTGTAAATGGACACGGAGCACGCGAGGATCCCATGCTTTATAGAACGCCCGCGATTCAAAAAACTTTGTTGCCTCTTGCAGTGACGGCCATGTGTCTCTTCGCTTAGCAGAAGCTATCGCCGGGTAGTGCCCTGGATTTCCGTACTTCCGGGCCTGGACCACTGGATCAAGTAGGACGATACCTGAAAACAATGAAGGATGCATGATGGACGCTCTAACGATTGCATGTCCGCCGAAAGAGTGACCGATGCCGATGATTGGGGGCGTCAAGTGAGCGGCAAAATGGTTTACAACCTGGAGAATATCCCGAGCGTAATCATGCCAGCTGGGATAGTCTCCGAGCAGAGCTTCGTTCAGGACTCCAGATTCACCCTGGTGAGCGGCGTCGATTGCGAAAATAGTGTGAATACGCATTCCGTTTGCCTCCAATTCCGCATTCAGGTCGTCAAAGTATGGCTCATAAAGTTCCTGGATATTGGTTAGTATTCATCTCATTTGGTTGGTAATAGGAGATACGGACCTTATGGAACCCATTGGCATGACAACAGATTATGCTGACATCGCCAAGCTGAACGCCGCCAGGATCACGCTTCGGGGTGTATTGATTGACGGCCAGCTGGAGCTGAGGGACATTTACGAAGCCTCTGAGGGTTCCACGCTTGTTTTCGCGGATATAGGAGGCGGGGATGATATGCTTGGTTACAGCGAAGCAGGACATGGCGGTGCGGGAGGTAGAAAGGGTGAACAGGTGGCCGAGTCACAGAGGATGTGATGAACTGTACCTAGGTAGTATGGGAATCGTGGGGCAGTATTTGTATGTCCGGAATCTGGATGGAGTTGAAACCGGATCACATGTACCGATACGGCAAAGTGGGAGACGGGGATAACTGGATGAGGGTGGTGATGGTAGGTCTGGTTTATTTCTATGGGAGGAGCGGGTTTGCTGGTGGGGGAGGGGGTGTTTATCAGGCTGGGAACTTGGGATGCCAGATTACCTAGGCAAGGCCCGTTGATCCGGGGGCCGTCATGGCGGATAGCGGGCGGGGGTAGAGAGCACCAGAGTCCCTGGACAGGAGTGGACATGGGCGGACGGGTACCTGGTCAACCTCCGAAGATGTGTGATGTCCGATGCTGCCGAGGTGATTCAGCGCGCAAGCTTGTCTCCACATTTGTCAGCGATCACTTGATACTGATAAATTTTAAATGAACATACTTGTTAATAGGTTCAAATCTGTTATTGGTGACATTGTATTATCTATATACTTCAATAAACTAGTTTTCTGCATTTCGAGTCCAAGGTACCAAGGTCAGACGCGTCGTTGTCGCGTTGGGCCTGTTCCAGCCGGAATGTGCCTTTGTTCACCAACACCACCGAATATCATCAGCGCCAACGTCCTGTCCCTCGAATGCCTTAGCTACAATCCACCGCCCAGATGACCGACTCTTTTCCCGCTGTTCCCGCTGTTCCCGCTGTTCCTGTTGCTCCTCCTGTTCCCCAACACGAACCCCGTCCGCTGTTCGACAATGTTGTCTTCCACATCGTTACCGGCCCCAATCTCCTCGACCAAGAGGCCAAGCGGGTATGCCTGAACACATTCGAGATCCATTGACAACCGTGCGCTAATTACCGAGCCAGATATCCGGGCTTTTGACGAAACATGGCGCCCAAGAATGCCCACCGCGGACAGGCAGTATCTCTATTGATTTCCAAGTCGTCTCACATTTAATCGCAAAGGACATTGACTTCCCTGGTTACGAAGATGCGGAGCGTCTCATGGTCACTGTTGTGACTCCCCAATGGGTCTACAAGTCGGTTGAGACGAACAAGGCCCAGCAGATTCGGCCATTTACTCCAGACCCCAGATTCTTCTTCTCCAACATCACGGTCACAACAGCGGATCTTCCAGCAGGCGATAAAGAGGCGATTGTTGGTGGAGTGATTGCTATGGGCGGGACAGTATGCAGCGCACTCAGAGCAAGTGTCACGCATATTGTCGCCTTGAACCTCAACAATGTGAGTGATACCCTGATACGGTTTTTACCATAGAAGAGGGGATCTAAACGGGTTCTAGGAAAAATGTAGAATAGCTCTCCAGAAAAAACTCAAGGCAAAAATTGTTCTTCCCCATTGGTTTGACGACTGTCTCAAGCTCCGGAAACGGATCGATGAGAAACCTTACCTTCTCCCTAATCCCGAGATTGAGCGCATCGGTGTGGACGAACCCATGGAACTGCCCTGGGGGCCAGACCTGAGTTACAGTCATCATCATCAAGGCGGAGCGATGGGTCTTCCACCGCCTACTCTTGGAGAGGGCTACAAAATATTCAACGGAGACAGTGTCATGTTGGGGACGGACCTAGATCTCAGTTCACGAATGCGGGGACTTCTTTCGCAGCTCATCAGACAAGTGAACGGGCAGGCGACAGACGACATCAATAACGCTCAGGTGCTTATATGCCACTGGCGGGAAGGAGATGAATATCTCACAGCGTCAAGGAAAAATCTTCACGTTGGAAATCTGACGTGGCTTTACTGGATGCTCGCCCACAAGAAATGGACGAGCCCACTTAGTAGGCTCCTCCATTATCCTCTCGTTCGCGGTGGGCTTCCATCCATGTATGATAAAATCATTACTGTTTCCAACTACGGAGGCGACGCAAGACTTTACCTGGAAAGTCTTATTGAGGCAATCGGGGCAAAATTCACAAAGTCCATGAAAATCGAGAATACTCATCTCATCACCGCCCGGGCATGTTCTGAGAAATACGATGCTGCGAAAGAATGGAACATCGGTATTGTCAACCACTTATGGTTGGAAGAGTCCTACGCAAAATGGAAGGAGATGACCGTGACAGATCTACGTTACACGCATTTTCCAAAGCGGACGAACTTGATGGAAATTGTTGGCCAGACACGATTGGATAAGGAAGATCTCAAGCAGTTCTACGAAGAAGACTCACAAGAAACGGCGGTAGAACACCCTACATCACGATCTACCGGTATTGTGACCGAAAACAATTTAGTATCTCGTGCACAGTCGGTACCAAATGGAGGAGAGCCCAAGAAGCCTGCCCAACGACGACCCGCGTCGAATGCGCCAGCTTCCGGCCCAGATGTGACCCCCACGCCAGCTTCACGGCACGATCGGCGGACGGAGCTCAGTGAGGCTCCATCAACAGGCCGGAAAGCTAAGGAAGCTGCTGCTGCTCGGTTACATTCCGAGATAATGCCGGATGTTGCTTTATATCAGAAGGAGCAAAAGCGGAAGGGAGGTGTGGTTGGCGGTGGTCGCAAGCGTCGTTCCAGTGTAAATAGTGTTGAAAACACGGAACGCTCACACAAGCGAACTACCACGTCACCGGATGCTGAAATTGAAGTGAAGGTCACGAAGAAGGCGAAGAAGGCCCCCAAGCCAACAGTTATCTTACTCCTGACCGCTTATACAAAATGGCAGGATGCGGATAGAATGGCCAAGGACAAGGTGCGTTTACACCTGGCATATCCTACTAAAAATGGATTTATAGACTAAAAGTGGTTCATAGAAACAACTGTTGGAGCTTGGTATCAAGTGTGTCGAAGACGCTACTCAGTGTACTCACCTAGCTGCCCCTCACCTTGCACGAACGGCGAAATTCTGCGTGGCCATAGCACGGGCACCCATCATACTGTCAGCAACATGGGTCGAGGATTGTCTCAAAACAGGCTCCATACTGGATACATCAAAGTATCTCCTCAAAGATCCTGAGAACGAAAAACGCCTCAACTACAACCTCGCAGAATCACTAGCCCGAGCAAAGTCCAACGCCGGAAAACTCCTAGCAGGGCAGACCATCTTTGTGACAACTGACGTACACGGCGGTTTTGATGTCTGTAAATCAATCGTGGAGGCGAATGGCGGAGTCTGTGTCGGCTGGTCGAGGATGAAGAAACCTCTAAATGTACCGTTGAGCGATCCAATTGTGCTATTGGCGAATGTGGACACTCCGTCGAAGTTCTTGATGGCGTTCAGACGAATGGCGGTGGAAGAGGATAAGGAGCATCGGATATACAGATCCGATTGGTTGTTGGATTTGGCAATGAATCAGGCGGTTGTTTGGGATGGGAGGTATGACGTAGTAAGTAGGTCTTAAGCAGAATATTTATGAGTACATGGGCACCGTTGTACAGTATGCGTTGATGGGATTTTGGCGTACCGGTGGACAATGAAATATGGTTATGAGTTTAACCCTTGAAGCAAAACACTTCGGCAAGTTAGTTATGGTATCATCGTTCAGCTCATGGGGTTCTGAGATGATATACTAGTAATACTTCCGGTCTACGAGATATTACCCATGTAAAGTTATGTCAGTTGTATTTCATTATATCCCTTCCTCCAGTGGGTCCTTGAACAAACCTGATGTTTCTTCCGAGTGATGGAATGCCAGTAGAGACTTGGCAGATTATGTAAGAACTTTATGATTCGCTACGCGTGAACGCGCGAACCAACCTTCGCTGGACTCTAGCTACCAACGACCACCTGCTCTGCGCCGCTCGATTTTCCTCGTCAGCGGCCTTCGCTCACACGAACCCTCCATCAGGCGCCATGGCACCGCTTTTCCCCATACAATCACCAGCAGCGTCATCCCAGCGAATGAATCAGCGTTGGCCCCAGTCGTTTCTCGGACATTCGCGCAATGCGTCGCAGACCAGTCCATTCCTCCAGAACGGACCTTCACCAGCAAGACAACAGAGAGGAGCTTCTATCGAGGGAAGCTGGGTTATGAGTGACGAAATGGTGGGCTTGGAGCGTATGATGATGTGTAGGGGAAGCGGCTGACCTTGTTTGCAGGGCAGCGAAATGATGGGCGATTCACGACTAGATTATGATCAAGAAGAGGGTGAGGACGGAGAGTTTTTTCGCCCGGAGACCGACTTCTTTGCCGCGAGACTAGACAATTCAAACCTCCTCCACAACAGCGCTGAGTCTAATGAGGAACAATTTCAGCTTGGGTTGGATTTGATCGGTCAGTATGCGGCGCATGCCGAAGAACGGATTGAGAAGACCATCGAGGATTTGGAACAGGAACGGGAAGCTGGAGAAGTTTCGGAAGAACGATATCATCAGATCGCAGCGGAGGAGAATTACTGGCGCATAGAGAAACAGACCTGGGAGCTATTCGGAAACTTGCTGTCCGGCAGACTGGCTTCATCGCAAGACAATCTCCCAGAACTTACTCCGGAATTGCGAAGTCGGTTTAGCAGCAACGAACGTATCCGGCAGGTTTTGGCTCTCACGGAACCCCAGTATCTGGAGCTCCAGGTGGTAATAGACTGGCTTCGGACCAACGCCCCCACGCCGACAGAGGCCGATGTGGAAGCTGGGATCCAACGGGGAGGGTGGATTTATACCAAGGAGAAAATCAAATCGGATAAGCGGAAACGTGGAGGGAGCGGTAAACAGCTTGCTATTTTCAACAACCTCTCATCAGCGCAAAGTCGGAGTATTGTCAAAGAGCTGGACCCGGATGCTCCTACTCGACTGGACGCATCATTAGAGAAGGAAGACGAAGAGGCGGATGAAACCCTGATGGCCCTGGTCTATAGCTTTATCCGGAAAGGCGATATCAAAGCGGCACAAACTGCCTGCGAAGAAGCTGGTCAATGGTGGCGAGCAGCCAGTTTGGGAGGAGCTATGGATGCATGGGACCCCAAAATTGATGGAGAAACGAGTGATACTATGGGCGATAGCATGTTCGATGACGATACTGCTGTGAACAAAGTTATTGGAACAAGGAGGCGGGAATTGTGGAGACGGATGTGCTATGCGCTCGCACAGCGCACGGATGTCGGTGAATATGAGAGAGCAGTGTATGGTTTATTGAGCGGTGACATTGATAGTGTGAGTACATCTGTATCCAGGGGAGATGAGAGTCACTAATCGCACTGCAGGTTGTTCCGGTTTGTAGAACCTGGGAGGACCATCTCTTCGCACATCTCAACTCATTGATTGAAGGACAATATTCGACAGTACTTGAGGGGATGGAACGCATTCCGCCAGAGGTCCTTAATTTCCCTCATTTTGATTCTGTTGCCTTCCATACGAAAGGACTGTCCGACAGCGAGAACGAGTCAATTATGAACCGGATAATTGACACCATCAGCGCCATGAAGGATGTTGAGGATGCCAGATTTCCTCTTCGCGTGGTCCAAGGAAGCCTGGTTTCTTCGCGCTTCCCCAAAATCGTTGAGGAATTGAGCAGCCAAATCTTAGCTTTTCAAGATCCTGATTATGAACCAGATGAGGAAGAGCTTGAAGCAAAAGGACTTGATGCATCGGATAATCGACTTCTGAGGACTGCTGTACACATGCTCTTGGTATTGAAATCTATGAACGCCGGTTTTCTGGACGGACATGACCTAGATATCGCAGAGGATGTAATCACAGGATATATCCAGTTCCTGGGCTCCACTGGACGTCATGACCTGGTGCCTCTATACGCCGCTAAACTGACATCGGATCGGGCTGTCAAGGAGGTCGGATCCGTGTTGTACGGGCTTCACGATGTATCTATTAGGTCTGAGATTTTGGACCTAATGTATCAGCATTGCCTGGATGTGGATGGCTGTTTGATGGAGGCCATGAACAAGGCGTTTGAGTTGAACAAGACTTCATACAATGAAATTGTTGAAGGCCGAAACTTGTTGCAGAATGGGCTCTCTGGAGAAGTGTACGTCGAGGATGCGGATATGATCAATGCTCTTGAGTGGTTGGCGATGGGAGGTGAGGCTCTTCGGGACGACATTGTTCGGCAGGCTTGTGAAGTATACAAGATGTTCTTAAGTAAGTATATCTGCTCAGTTGATGAACAACATTTTAATAACGGGATTAGTCACTGGACGACTGGCTTCTGCCAAAGAACTTCATGAACGCGTCCAATCGAAGGACATTATTCGCTCACGGCTTGACTATATCGATGTTGATCCTGACAACGAAGACCAAGGTCCACAATTCCAAGACGAAGAGACCGAGACTGCTGCTACGGTCTTCATGCAGCTTGAGATCCTGATCAGCGCTCTGATGGCGCTAGATGACTGGAAACAAGCGCTGAAGGAGGTTACAAGGAACCACACACAGTACGCTTACCTTTTTTGAACTACTTGAACATCAGACACTGATTCCTTACAGACCCATCGACCGGATACAAAAAGATCAACTCAGACCAGTGTTTGATCGCGCTCAAGAGCTGCTCTTTGACACCACCACCTCGTTCCTTGATAGTCCGTTACTCATGGACATGCCCCTAATCCCCGATATTCGAAACATCTACATACCGGAACTTGTATTTGCACTCCACAACCTTTACATCGATGCCGGGCGATATGTCCACAAACGATGGTTCATGAATGCTCTCGAACTATCGACCGTCGTTGCCGACAAGGACAAGTCTGTGTTGGCTGCGTTCGAGGAAAGCAAGCGTCTTACGGAGTATGTGGACGCGCTTGCAAACGTGTCCAGGATAATTCTTGGTGCAGCTCAGGAGGGGAAGAAGCAAGACGCGGCCTTGGGTATTTGGACTGTTTCAAAATAAACGGATGGTGCATTTGTGTTGAGTTTGGGCTTTTTTATGTTGGCGTTTGTATGATCTGCAGCGGGTTGTGAATATCATGAGCACGATTTGATACTAGTAAGATACCTTCATAAACAAAGCTAGAATGGAGTGAACTGTAAAACAGGAATGTTCACAGCTCACGTGATAATGGCACGTGTGTTACCCGTCCGTCGCGAACTTCAAGCTTCGAGTTTAATCCAACGTTGGAGCTCCAACCCACACCCACCAAAAGCTATAATGTCCTCCTCTGCCCTTCCATCAGCCGAAGTAAGCTCATTCTCGATTCAAATTTGCCCTTTAATCCTCATTATACTAACAACCCTTCAGTTTCTCGCCGTCAATTCCGCCAAACGAACCCGCGATCTCTACAGCACTACCTACGGCGACCTCGCCTTCGCCGACGACACCGTCCCCCGCAAAACCCTCCTTTCCTCAAAACTCCGCAGCGAATACGACAACTGCCGCGAGCTTCCACCTTCCCTCGCCGCCAAAACCGCCTCCGCCGCTTCAACAGCCCGACGAAAACGCGCCGCTGCCGCCGCTGCGCAAAAAGCCACCCCCGATGACGGCGTAGACAGTCAGACAATCAAGCTCATCGCCGATATACCAGCAAATCGCGATGGAACAGCTGCGGGGTCACAAGCGCTGGCATTACGACCAAAGGGCGGTCCAGGAGGACTTCCAGGACTGGGCGGGAAGGGTGCGCCACCGACTGCTGGACCCGGTTCAACAGCTATGACGGCTTCTAGCGCAGCACACCAGATCAAGCCGCAGTGGCATGCTCCATGGAAGTTGATGCGTGTTATTTCAGGCCATCTGGGTTGGGTGCGCGCAATGTGTGTGGAGCCCAACAATCAGTGGTTCGCAACCGGTGCGGGAGACCGTACCATCAAAATCTGGGATCTCGCGTCTGGAACCCTTCGACTCACGCTTACCGGTCATATCTCGACGGTCCGTGGGCTAGAAGTGTCCAAACGCCATCCATACATGTTTTCCTGTGGTGAAGATAAGATGGTCAAGTGTTGGGATTTGGAGAGTAATAAGGTAATTCGGCATTACCATGGCCATTTATCTGGTGTTTATGCCCTCGCCCTTCACCCTACACTTGACGTCCTTGTCACGGCTGGTAGAGATGGCGTCGCCCGTGTGTGGGATATGCGCACACGCACAAATGTTATGGTTCTTGGAGGCCACACTGGCACAATCTCTTCACTCGTCACACAAGAAGCAGACCCACAAATCGTCACGGGTTCCATGGACAGCACAATCCGTCTCTGGGACTTGGCGGCCGGGAAAGCAATGGGTGTTCTCACACACCATAAAAAGTCGGTTCGATCACTCGCTCTACATCCGAAGGAGTTTACCTTTGCGTCTGGGTCCGCGGACTCAATTAAACAGTGGAAGTGTCCGGAGGGTGCGTTTATGCAGAATTTTGAAGGCGCAGGAGGTATCATAAATACACTGTCCGTAAACGAGGATGATGTGATGTTTTCGGGCGCGGATAATGGCGAGATGTGTTTCTTCGATTGGAAGAGTGGGTTTAGGTATCAGAGACTGGATACCACGGCACAGCCAGGAAGTTTGGATGCCGAACAGGGAATATTCTGCTCCATGTTTGATCGCACTGGTCTCCGGCTGTTTACCGGTGAGGCGGATAAGACGAGTAAGTTTTCTTTTTTTCCTGTGTTCAGATGTGATGGCTAATGAATTGCAACAGTCAAAGTATGGAAGCAGGATGAAACGGCGACCGAAGAAACTCATCCGTTGGATTGGAAACCGTCATTGCAAAGAAGACGGTTTTAGGAGATTCAGAATGAAACCATGTAATGCTATTGTCTTTTTTAATACTAGAATTTTCGAAGCGGATTTTTTGATATCATTGTGGTTGGTATAATCATGGGCATGAGGATGTTGACTGGTGTATACAATAATGGTATGCATGTAACGACTGTAATTGACAGTTGAAGGCGACCCATTATCCTAGCCGTTATGATACTCGCTCAAATGTGATGATTACTCTACTCTATTCTGCCAACTGAACTACCTCCGATTCCTATGCGTCCCCTTCTCCATCTTTCTGTTCTTCTGGGACCCACACAACCACAACACCCTTTTCAATGCCAATCCCCTCTGCCTGTCCGGGCATCACTTTCAACTGCCTATTAAACCCTCTATCAATGACTCTGAGAGCAGGTCTAATCCACTCTCCACGCTTATACGGCAGCAATCTATACGCCAAATCGACTCTGCTCACCGGCGGGACATTCAAAGTTCCCGTTTGCTTTAGACCAGAAAACGCAAACTCGCCTGACGGCTCCATCAACACAGTGAAAGTAAGGAAATACGTGGTCGGGTTCTCGATGGTGTAGCGAAGACGAAGCGTGGGATCTCCTGGGGGCGATGGGGGCGCCGTTAGGAGAACACGCGGTTCACGGAGTGGGACGAAGAGCCGGGGGATGGGGATTGGTGTGATGACTGTTGGTGAGGGATCAGATGATACCCGGCGCCATTGGAGGTGGAGGACGGCGTCGATGTTGGCGGGTGTGCGGTCTTCGAGGGAATACTTTTGAACGTCAATCAAGAAGGGGACTCGCACGGAGCTGTTGGGCCCAAGTTCTGAGGGATTCGGTTAGTAAAAAATTCATTTGAGAACGGAAAAGATATCTTACCCAGCGGAGCCTTGGTGTCAGTGTTGACAATGACTTGGGAGTTACCGGAGATGGTGTTTGCGGGGAGATCTAATCCACAGATTTCCAGTTGATCTTCGCCGACATTTAGCAGCATCGTCTGAAGTACCCAGCGCTGCGTGACCCCCAAAACAGGCTTCATGTTCTCTGCAACAGCGTCAAACACTTCGTCGGATACTGAAAAACAGTCTGGCCATGGCCCGGGATGAAGATGTGAAGACCAGTCGAAGGTAGCGTGGAACGGATTGATGATGGGCATCTCGGCGACAACAGTTTTGTGGATTGGTGTCTCGGGATCCGTGACAAGGTGGTAGCGCACTATGATCTCTAGCGTGCAATCAATTGGTGTGGAAGATGATTTAAAGGAGAATGGAATTAGAGTGTGAGAGTCTGGGGATACTTTTCCAAGGTTATACACGGATGACTTTGTTGAATTATCGGATTCCGGATTCCAGATTATTGTCGGGGCTGGGAAGATCAGTCTCAGAGCATACGCTTGGTTACAGAAGGCAGCTCACCATTATCATCAAACCAGCCTACTATCTTCGCCTCAATTTCAACTTCGGCGTCCTCTTCTTCACCATTAACAACCTTCAAGCCGAGATGAACAACCTCATCAATATAAACTCCCTTTCCAAGCCCTTCAGGGAATACCTCCATCTTAGGAGGCCGAGGAAGAATTGTCGCCTCTGTTGGTGTCTTCGCGCGCACGGCTTGACGTCTAATCTTATCATCTTCACGAACCCACCAGACTTTGCTACCTCCGCAGACCCTGCCAGACGTATTCTTGTGTGACGGGAGCGGGTGGACTAAACCTCTTGATGCGGTCTCTTTAAACTGGAAAATCAAATCCATATCGAATGACTCGTTGATGAATTCAAAGGTCGCCGATGATGTTGATACTGTCCCAGCTTCACGTAATATGCTTGCTAGACAGTAGATTTTGGTTTGTCCAGGTTCAATGGAAAGATCGGCTTCGGTCTCGCGCACAGTTGCTCTATCCGAAGTGGCCTCCTGGAGCTTCCCAGCGAGGTCAATCATGAGGTTAGGCCCAATGGTCTCAGTTTCATTGACCCCCGCAAAACCTTTATGATGAAGAACTATGGGTTTTAGCCCCCCATCAAAAGTGACGGTGAGCTTTTTGAAGGTAACTGGTGTAGATGATGAGTGTGCGTCAGAGGATAACGTGAGTTGGGCGCTGGCAGGATAGCCCACATGCATCGTTGACGACGCAAAGGCGAAGCCAACAGATACTAGGCATAAATTAGCAGATGTTTCGTGATTCTGGCTTGTCAGACTCACAGAAAGACACGACCTCATCAGATCTTACCACAATCGTAGGTTTACTACTTGTTTGCGACGCATCAATAAACTTTGTCAGATCATAATTCCATCCTTCTCTCAACCGGAAGACTGATGATGACATGAGTTCAAACATTGCCAGGAATGCCGTGGTCCAATCATTTGCCTTCTGTCCACACTCAACAATCGACCAAAGAACATTTTCCAAAACTCCCCACCATCCTTCTTGCCGGTATATCGTTGCCACCTTACGGAGTTCTTTGATGGCCATCCCCCACATTTCTGGAGAGTTGGGGCCTTTGCCCATCATCAGCCGCGCCACACGGTGGGACACCGATTCTGCCATTCTTCGCTGGCATGTCCGCTCGAACTCTGTTCGTGCCATCAAAAGGGACGCCATCTCTAAAGCCACATGATCGATAGATTTCTCATCCAGTGGATTGGGGCATAAGTATGTGTCGTGATCTTTTTTGTCGGAGGAAGTCATTTTAGAGGCTAGTGCCATCCGTTTGGCAGTCCACTCTGTTGCAGCAAGATAGTAGAATCCCGCATGGTGAAGAAGATCTTGTACCCGTAATGGTTGAGTGCCAGGCTTCATTGATGGCGGCACCGCGTATATTGCTGGTAAGGTTGTATCTACGTCCGGAAGCAGTAATGTTGAATGGCCAGCATGTGTGAAATTGGTAAACTTCCCAAGCCTGAGTAGATCCCCAAGACATTGGTTCCACCGACTCATCCATGCTGCGAATCCATACGTGTCGGTGCCTTTCCCTTTGCGATTGAGAATATCCCGCATACGAGTTATATGGTGAGACCACTTTTGTTTTGCAACAACATAATTTTCCTGCCAAAGATTACATCGTATCATCCGGAGGGCCAATATGTCGGAGAGCAAACGAGCTTCCGTCCACCTATCTGACCAGGAGGCTGTAGTCTCAAATATCTCGCTGAAGAGCTTCTCATAGGCTGTTTCATAATTACGTCCCGCCGTATCCATCTCTTGACGAAACTCGGCAAAAACACCCAGCTTAAACTCATAGCGCAGCGTCCATGCTTGTGAGGAGAGAGCTCGGGACGATGGAAGAGTCGGAGGAGGAACCGATCCTTTATTTCGTTTCCGCCGTGTATGCTTCGTGAGTTCCCGATAATACTCCAAGGCGCCGGGATATAAGTTAGATAAAAACGCAGCTGCGAACTGATCGAATTCGGCTTCAACACTGTTGGATGGAAGGACAAAGAAAGTTGAGTTTGTTGATAAGCTTGTCCCCCGCCTGATACTGTTTAGACGGTCATCTTGTTTGGTTGGCGAACCAGCCTTTCTATCAACCAAGATCAATACGACAAATTTCGTCCGGTAGCCGCTGCTTCGTAAATCTTCATGTCCGTGGCTGTCGGGTGGGCCGGAAACAATACTAGTAAAACACTGCTTCTCGCGATTTATCGCGGTAATAAGCTCATTGTCATGAGACCCTTCTTGTGCTCGGTCGTTCGAGTCCGTGTATAGCCGGTGAACTGATACGTATACGGCCGGCAGAATTGATTGATGCTTTCGCAGCCAGAGATGCGATAAAACACCTAGTTCAAGATCAGTAAGGATTTTTTCTTGGATGCGATAATGACAGCACATCTCACCATCAGGGTACAGGGTTGACAATGGCGATAATGGAGAGATTGGAGAGTGAAGGTCCCGGATTGGCGCCGCATCTCCATCAGTCTCGTATTCATCCGAGGTTGGTGGATTGGCTTTTCGTGGCGGTAGCCGGTAATTCTGATTGATCGCAATATTTCTTTAGTAATGATTCTTTCGATTCCATCTCGAACGACATGAGCTTACCCCAACGCTCACGGCCTTTGTCTACCAGGCGAACAACGTACCCTTGGAAAAGCCCGGATCCGAAATACAGTCTTCGGGAGCCTTTTCTCACTCTCGGGGTGCCCGGCCCAAACTCCTTCTGCCGAGCGCTTTTGTAAACACTCAAGAAAGAGTTCGGCATCGGCACCAGCGACGAGGGGCTCGGAGGAGATGCGTGGTCCATTTTCAATCAGGGGATAGGTGGGAGCTTCATGGAGCTTTTCAGGCGATCCGAGTCCGGAAAGTACGAGTAAGGGGGCCTCATGGGTGATGAATTCGGCGGGGTAGACGTCCATGGTGAGGTGGGGCTGCGAACTAATACAAGCAGTTCAGTGGAGCTTGAGCTTGTGGTGTTCAGCTAGCATGGTTAGTCAGCATCGGAAGTGAATCACGGAATATCATCTGTAGAGCCAACTCCAGCGAGATAAGTGGTGACAACTCCTCAGCATCACCAGCCTCGTCCACATCATTCTCGCTCTTCGCTGTCTAGACTCTTCACAAGTGCCCCTCTGCTGTTCTCGTGGTGATCAGATGCTAACGATGAAGTCAGGATTGTGCCACACAGTCGGCCAAAGACCAGAATCTCTACCAACCCCAGGAAAGGTCTCTCAGCCCGGAAATCAGCGAAGTACTCTTGAACATACGATAGTTCCAAGCAGCCAGGACTTGAATCTGGTGAAATGAGCTACAAACTCCTGCGTCATAGACCACGGATATCAACAGACAACATATCACAGTCTACCGTTCCCAGTCATGCTAATCAATTGATGGACCAATCCACTTATTTCAAATTACCAAGTGTAAACCTGGTGTGACTCATTCGAACTCGGAACGGCTTGTGTAAATGATCACTTGGAAAAAGTCTGGTTTTCTAGAAGACACGAAAAAAATATTATCACGCAAGTTTTCCCTCCTTTACACACACCAATCTGATGAGTACACATGCGATGGAGGGTATGAGATGGCCACTGACAGCGTGATGCTCGTGGCATTGCCATTGCATTGGGTGTCCTATGTTCTAGACTTTTGGATTTCCGCATCATGTTGATCCCGATAAGGCTCGGGATGTTCCTGGATTATTATCTATCAGGGTCCGTTAACGCTGGGAAAGGTCGTCCGTTTTTTGTTTTTTTTTTGACGATCACGACGTTTTGAGTTGTCCGTCGTCGTTTGGGTCGCCTCCGTCCAAGCTGTCAGCACTAGCTCCTGGATATTGACGCCAGTGAAACAGCGTGGCCACGAGGACTAAACTTGGAAGAATATGATGGATGATTGGTGGGCAGCATCAGAAACTTCCACTATACATTTTGGTGTCCTTTGTTTCCTTTCCAAATGGGTTTCGGATGCGGCGTTAAAGCGCGCTTCAGTGTGTGGTTTTCACCGGACACACAGCCGCAATGGACATGGTGCACTCAGCCACGAGACTCGGAAGCCATCAACAACCCCTCATCTCAGGAGCACAGCTGATGATGCATTCTCTGCATGTTCTGCGTCCATATGGGTCCTAAGGGAAGGCTTATACCAGCACAGTGTACAATAGGACGTGGACATAGCAGCCTACCTACAGGATGCCGTCTCTTTCCTGGCGACCCTGGACAAAACAGAAGGGACAGTTGGTCAATCCGGTGTGGCTACAAACCTCACTTGCTTGCTCCGAGCGCACTCCACCAGGCCCCCTCCAACTAGGCATCTGCAGCAGCCCACCCAACCAGCCGCCAACACAGCACGCATCTGTTATGAATACTGGACAAATGACCCCCTCCCCAAAAAAAAGCCCCTCCCCACCCAACCCCCCCTGCCTCCCCTCGCCCTGACACCAGCACTGCTCCGAGTCCTCATCTAAAAAGACCCCGCAGTCGCCGTTCTTCTCCCGACCTCCTTCACCTCCCAAACCTACCACCACACTCATCAACAAACCTTCTCTCTTGTCCCACCTTGACATTTACCCCGCCCGTCAGCACCCATACAACAGCCACCTCTCCATCTTCGTTAAGACCTGTCCTTGGTGCCTGACACCTTAAATTCTTGGACGCTTTCCCCGAAGTTCCTCCAGCCAATTTTTTTCGTCTGTTTATATCTGATACGCATCCACAAACATGGCTCAATATAACTACTACGCCAACCATAACATTCCACCTCCTCCGCAGACGAGCCAGTTCGCCTATGCCCCCGCTCCACCGTCGTCCTTTGCGGCCACAGGGCTGGACTATGACAATGCTCCCCCGTCTCCGCTCGTGGTAGCTGCATCACCTCCTCTCTCCCGTTCCGGATCTCAACACCGCGCCCGTGCGGATTCTCGACCCGAGAGAGCATACTATGCCGCGACGTCGCAAAACGCAGATGCAGGTTACTATCTTGTCCCGGGTGCCATCACGGCGCCTGCCGGTCGGTCACGATCAGAGCGGGATCGAGGGCGGCGGAGCAAGGATTACCGTGACGACTACCGTGACGACTACCGTGACGGACGCGGCCGCTATGTCGACGATGATCGAATCTCCGTTTACAGCACCTCATCTTATGGAGGAGACTCACGAGGTCCTTCTCGTTCTCGATCGCGCCATCGCTCTGGCCGCCACAGCCGCGCTTCTTCTTATGCCTCTGGCGACTCCGAGGATGAGCGCTATGGCCGACAGTCCAGCCGTGAGCTTGCGAAGTATAAACCCACTGCTGAGGAACAGATCCTCAGTGACAAGTTGAAGGAAGTCCAAGCCCAGCTTCAGCAGGTTCAGGTCGCAGCTGAGAAACAGCAACTCAAGGCAAAGGAAGCGGAGATTGAAGCAGCCCGGACCAAGGAGATTGAGCGTAAAGTCGCCGAGCAGATTGAGTTGGAACGCAAGAGAGAGGAGGAAAGAGCGAGGAAAGAGAAGGAACAGTTGGAGGCAGAGAAGAAAAGGATCGCCGAGGCGGCCAAGAAGCTCCTCGAGGAGAAACTGGCAGCTGAGCAGGCAGAAGCCAAAGCCAAACAACAGGCTGAGGAAAGGGACAAGCTCCTTGTTGAGTCTGCCCTAGCAGCCGAGCGTGTAAAGCGTGAAAAGGAGGAACGTCTCATACGTGAAAAGTATGAGCTCGCCCAGCAAGGAAAGAAGACGTACACACGGTTCTCAAAGGCCCATTTGGCCAAAGAGGCACTGGATGAGAGGGGTATTGAATATACGGAAGAGGTATGTTTGAAAAACAATCTAATTGGCGTTCTCACTCTAACATAACACAGGCCGAACACTTCTTGGTTCATCGGTTTGTCGAGAAGCATGAACAACAGTATCTGTGGGCCCGCACAAAAGAAATTCGAGGTTTGTCGCAAATTGCTTCCACGCCTTTATTGTTGCTAACCTAGCTACAGCCTATTACCAACAGATTGAAGAGGCTGCCCTCAAGGCCCCCTTGGCCCAAGCCCCCGATGGTAGCTACATTAAGTACGTTCACATCGAGGGTCAAAAGTATCCGATTGCGATTCCGGTCACTCTCTCCCCCGCTCGTGGCCCTAGCGCTCCAATCTACAAAATCGACTCCGTCAAGATGAAGTGGTCCGACATTGCCGGCCGCAAATAAGAGAATATGTTCGCGGTGTGGTGAGGGTAGTAACGGGGATGTTATGATGGTGGCGATTGACTTACGGATTCCTTATGATTTATGTTGGCTATGATTTGATTATTTCCGTTCAACTTTGCATCGATTTTCTGTTTTGATTTCAAATTTTGCGCTTTGAGGATGGGTTCTTTTGGCCCAAGATGGATGTAAACGTTTCCGTGGTTGAGAATTTAGTTACGGATTACAACACTTAACAGATTTGAATCCATGCGGTATGAGACATGCGAAGCACCTTGAGCTCCATTCAAGTGCCCAACCAGGTGATCCGAACGACTCAGAACGAGAGATGGGACATGGCCTCACAGTGAATGACTCGGTATCGCCCAATCGGGAAGCTCACTTTTCTGCCCGATATATACATAACTGCAAAAGCATGCGGCTAAAAAGCCTATAAAACTGTGGAATCTATAAAATTTCCTTCAGTATTATCATTGTGTAAATGGGCTCCGGAGCTGGATTTCGAGTGACAGAATATGAACTTGACCGTTGCCCTGCGCGGCAACTCGCGGAGCGTCAGCGAATCACCTGGTGAATCTCCATCCTCGCGACACCAGACACTGAATCCTTCAACATCCCCCAACTCCCACCACTGCGTCCCACGTCCACCCGCCCACCTCTCCCCCATGGCCGCCGAGCGCCAATACATTCAAGAGACTATCGCGTAAGCTCCCTCGCCTTCCCTCGCCCTCCCTCGCCCTCCCTCGCCCTCTTCTCCCTCCAACGTTGCAAGCTAACTTCCGTGACGGTGTCTCAGGAACGTCAAGCGGGCTCTCGAAATCGCATCCGATGGTCTGCCTAACTCTCCGCTATCCTCGCTCGAATATACTGACCCTTCCCGACAGACTCCGAGTCCGATAATGACATTGCTTACACCTCGAATCGCGGCCGGAAGCTGAAGCGGAAGGCGCAACATGTCCACGAAGGCGCCCTGGACAATCACTTCGGAATGAACGGCTACAAGGAGGTGAGGGAACAATGGACCATCGCTGAGCCGCGGGAGGACGATGCTGATGATGCCGTCTGCACTAGGAGGTTGATTTCTACGGGAAGAAAAAGAAGATCATCTACCGCAAGAGTGGTCGACGAAAGAAGCTCGCAGTTGAGTTCGATGACGACAGCGAAGAAGACAGCGAAGATGCAAGTGTTGAGGATTTGGACCCATATGCTGAAGTCGATTTAAGTAGTGAGTGCTCCATCCTTCACTTCATCTCTGTGCATCTGGGACTCCCTGTGTCTTTCGTTCCGTGGAATGGTGCTGACCATGTTGCCGTTAGAACTCCTTGCACCATTGAAATCCGCCGCCGACTTGCCATCACACCCAGCCATGTCGCACCCCTACACATCGCACACACTGAACGACCTCGTCCAACAGTCCCTCAACAAAGTATGCGAGGAACAGGAACACAATGTCGTCCTGAAACGGTTTTTGACAAAGTTGCTTGGGGACGATCCCTGGGTCAATCTTGAGAAGATGGAGGAGCCCGAAATTGATCATGCCCGGGTAGCACATGAAAAGGGAGAGGCGCTTTTTAAAGATTATCCATGCGGGCCAGCCGCCACGACAAATGGAACCAGCACCTCTGATGTTCCTGTAAACGGCCACCTCACGAACGGTACATCTACCGCGGCTGATGGGGACACGGAAGTTATGCATGGACTCGGGATAGTCAACACCAACAGCGCCGACGCAGCGCCAATATTCCCCGACCAACCTGCTTTGAAAGATAAGCACGAATCAGAGCCAACAGTTGATGCAGAAACGCTCGCCGGAGACCATGATTCCCCATCTCGGGAAGAGAATATCCCCGAACCTCGTCGCATGACCACCCGATCAACAAATAACAACAGCAACAACCCACATTCTCCGCCAACACTTGAAACTTCTCCTCAAGACGTCATTGACCCCTTCTTCATACCCCCGGTCTTCAACATCGACCGTAACTTCGGCCTCCCGCAAGTGGAAGCGGACGAGACACGGCGCATGCTCATGGCTGCTGTTCAGCGTCAGGACGAGTTCCTCCGCGGGCTTAATCGGTTACGGATGGGGCTCCTTCGCGCCGAACGACTGAGGAAGAAAGTATGGGAGTGGTGTAGAACCATGGAGGGTATGCGGGAATACCACCAGAAGCTCGCTGAAGCGAATCCGGCGATCGCAAACTTTGATATTGAGGAAGGCGAGAACGTCGGGCTGAGTGATGACGAGGACTGGTATGACATGCAGGCATGGAAGCTGGATGAAGGGCTGGAGAAGGGAAGAGAAGAGGAGGATGAAGGGCTGGAACCTTTACCAGGGAAGAAGACGAGAGGGAGAAATCGTTGATATGTGCAGGGATGACGATTGTCGATGGGGGTCGTGGTGTATTTATCGCTTTGCTCAGTGTGCGTGGAGGCCGGAGTACTGGAGTTTTCTCTTTTTTTCCTTTTTTCATTTGTTTTTGTGTTTATTTACTTTGGGGATATTTGGTCTCGGGACTCGGTGTTGAGCATCTTTGGCTTGCAGGATAAAATATCTAGCGGAGGATAGATAATGGGAATATCAGTATGGAGATACAATATCAGTCTTCACCGATTCTGTTTCGTTGGCCGGATGAGATTTGGTGAAGGCGGCTCCCTCATGTGCATGCAAAATTTCCAGCTTCACGCGCCGAAAGTCTCGCCCATCGCGAATCTCGAATTTCTCTTTCGGAGGAGCGAGCCGCACACCACCGAACACCCTCCCACCCCACCACTCCCACCGCCGCACGATCCTCAGTACAGGGACAAAACTCCTGTCACCATGGGAAAGCTATCCGCAAAATCATCCAGCGATGCTGCTACCACACCAATTCCTGCCAGCACCGCAACAAGCGTGCCCATTCTCTCCGCCGATGCTCTAAGCAAGCTTTCTGCGCGCATCCAAAACGACTTTGGAAAGGCCCAGAACGCAAAGGTCGCGGGCGTACAGAACGGGAAAAGGGGCAAGGGAAAGAAGGATAAGAAGGGCGCGGAGAGGAAAAACGACCAGCAGCCAACGACGACGATGGCGGTGGTGACAAAGACGCTGGAGAGGAAAAATAATAACAATCGGGATACCCGCAATCCGAATAATATCACCGTCGCGGGCTCGAGATCACAGCCTCAACCCTCTCAGGCGAAGGGGAAGGAACAACATACCCTAACTGTTGCGCCAACGAGACCGGAGGCGAAGGGATTTAAGGCTAAGGATCAGAAGAGGAACGAGAGGCCGCCACAGAATGCGGTGTCGCAGGATAAGGTGGGACTGCCGAAGAAGGCCGGGTCGAATAGAATTGATAAGGAGGCCTTGTTGAAGGAGATTATTGAGCTTGGTGGGTCGAAGGAGGATTTGGAGCTTGTGGAGGGGTTGGATGAAGATGAGGAGGAGGAGGAAGTGGCCATAATGGAAGAGAAGAAAAGCTCGAAGGTCGCAAAGGGTGATATTGAGTCGTTTATGAGGGAGATTGGATTGGAGGTGGGGAAGGTACCGGATGCGGAGGAAGAGGAGGAGGAGGAAGAAGAGGAAGAAGGGGATGAGGAAAGTGAGGATGAGGAGGATGAGGAAGAAAAGGATGAGGATGAGGATATGGAGGAGTCTGCGCCAGCGGCACCTCCGGCTTCCAAAGATGGGAAACCCAGATTGGTAGGAAGATAATTGCCTCTCTGGGGTCATAACAACTAACAGATCTCCAGACCTTTCAACCTCGACCAGATTGGCATGCGCAGCCCCTCCCCGAACTGACACCACCCGAAAACCCTCCTTCACCTCAATCCATCGCGGCGCTCCACGAAAGGGCGAAGAAACTCCTTACCGCGGAAAACGAACTCTACAGCGCTACACACCTCGTCAAATCCTCGGACCGTCAATTCTTGAGCCAGATCATGAAGAGCGGTACCTTGTCCGACAAGATCTCTGCGCTCACACTCGTGTGCCAGGAATCGCCACTACACACCACCAAGACGCTGGAAAATCTTTTGGCTTTGGCACGGAAAAAGTCACGTTCACAGGCAGTCCAGGCGCTGCGCGCTATCAAGGATTTGTTTGCACAGGGCGTGTGTCTTCCTCCGAATTGCAAGTTGAAGGCATTCAATAAACAACCGTGTCTCGGAGCAAAAGGTATCCAGGATATCCATCTTTTGGCCTGGGCGTATGAGGACTGGTTGAAGAACTTCTACTTTGAGGTCTTGAAGACCTTGGAATCCCTCTGCGCCGATCAGCTTGAGTACGCAAGGAAGAACGCCGTCGGATTTGTGTATGAGCTGCTGAAGGAAAAGCCAGAGCAAGAGGCGAACCTTCTCCGGATGTTGGTGAACAAGCTTGGTGATAAAGACAAGCAGGTTGCTTCCAAAGTCTCATGGCTACTCTTGCAGTTACAGGTCTCCCATCCTGGCATGAAGAGTATTATCATTGACGCCATTGAGTCCGAGGTGCTCTTCAGGCCTGGAAACACCCCACACGCCAAATACTACGCCATCATCACCCTCAATCAGAGTGTTCTTAGCTCTCGTGACCATGACGTGGCCAACAAACTCCTCAACATCTATTTTGCTGTTTTCACTGCCCTGCTCAAGAAAGATACCAAGGCTGAAGTGGAGGGCGCCAGCGTGACCGGCGGGAAGCACGTCAAATTCGATGAGGACAAGAAGCCCGAGAAGCCTGGTAAGATGAACAAAAAGGCGAAGGTTCGTGCTGCCGCCAAGGAGAAGCAAAATCAGTATGATGAAGATATCAATGCAAAACTCGTCTCGGCGGTGCTCACAGGTGTAAACCGCGCATTCCCCTTCTCCAAGGTCGATGATGATGTGTTTGACCGCCATATGGATACCCTCTTCAGGATTACCCACTCTGGAAACTTCAACACCGGTATCCAGGCTTTGATGCTTATTTTCCAGGTGTCGAATAGTAAACAGGTCAGTGATGGTTTCTTGATGTTGAGAATGGTAGGCTAATAGCTGTAGGCTGTTTCGGATCGCTTCTACCGCACCCTCTATGAATCACTGGCGGATCAACGCCTCATCAATTCCTCGAAACAGGCTCTGTATCTCAACCTTCTCTTCCGCGCCCTCAAAACCGACACTTCAATTAAACGGGTGAAGGCCTTCGTAAAGCGCATCATTCAGGTCGCTACATTCCATCAACCCGCATTCATTGTCGGTCTTCTTTATCTCCTCAGCGAACTCGAACTCCTGATGCCCGCCATCCGCTCTCTCATCACCGACTCTGAACCCAACGAAGACGACGACGAAGAAGACTTCCGCGACGCGCCGGACTCAGACGCCGAAGATGGCACAAAAGCTCCCACTACCCAACCCAGCGTCCCATCCGTAAATCGCATCAAATATGATGGCCGAAAACGCGATCCTCTCCATGCCAACGCCGACAACAGCTGTCTCTGGGAGCTCCTCCCCTTCACATCTCATTTCCACCCCACGGTTGCGCTCTTCGCCCAATGCTTCCTCGAAAAACGCCCCATGCCGAGTAAACCAGATCTCGGTATGCACTCTCTCAGCCACTTCCTCGACCGCTTCGTATACCGCAATCCGAAGGCCCAGCCACAGACGACGAAGGGTCAGAGTATCATGCAGCCGCTTGCTGGTGCTACCAGCCAGGGCATGGTTCTCGCGACCAGAACCGGGAAGAAGGTCCTGGTTCCGGTCAACTCCGAGTCCTTCTGGAAACAGGCTGTGGAGAAGGTCAGGCCTGAGGAAGTCTTCTTCCATCGTTACTTCAATCTTACGAAGCCGGCGAAAGCGGCCAAGGAGGAGAGGAAGAAGGATATCGAGGACAGTGAGGATGAGAGTGAGCAGGAAGAGGAGGTGTGGAAGGCCCTTGTGAAGAGTAATCCGGAGTTGGATGGTGATGAGGATGCGGATGTCGATTTTGATGATGAGGATTTGGATTTGGATGATGATGAGAGTGATGGTGGTGACTTGGATTTAGATGATATGGATGAAGATGAGTGGGGCACCGATGAGGAAGAGGGTGGGGATGAAGACAGCGATGAAGAAGATGCGGATGAAGCAGCGTCCAAGAAGTCTGCAGCGTCACTGTTTGAGAACTCACTGTCCCAGGCAACAAGAAAACGGAATCGCATGGCAGTAGAGGACTCAGATTCAGATGGAGGAGTGGCAACAATGTTGGCCGATGAAGTCAGCAGCGACGATGAGGAAGCGACTGGAAAGAAGGGCAGCGCGGCGAAGGACAAGAAGAAGCGGAGGAAGTTGACTGGTCTGCCAACATTCGCGAGCGCTGACGATTACGCTCACATGATGATGGATGATTCAGACTAGACGTTCCAATATCTCTGTAAATAGCACGATTGTAATGGAATAGGAATGCATTGTATAGTACGAATTCCATACATGTAATGAACCCTAACCCCTACGATGACAATACGAAAACGGTGCGCACGTGCTTCATATCAGGCTCCCACATGACACCGCCTCGCGTAAAGGTCGCTCTCGCCTAAAACACCCTGGACAGCTCCTGCTCCCGGTCATGCTCTCAGTTCTCCCGTCTTCCTTCCCATGTTCCCACGCGCACCCTTTAAAGCAGAGAAAGCTGAGTTCTTTGACGAGTTATTCCGGATACACGAGCTACTCTCCTCTGAAGACGAGCTCGAACCATCACCACCACCACTCACACGGAGAAGCTCAACCCTGAATTTCTCTGCCCCGAAACACGGTTCTGTGGTATTAAAGGGTGTGAAGAGTTCACCGCTAAGAGCTGTCCCGAAGGCATCCCAATCCTGTCCAAGCCCCAGGAAAGTTACGAAGCACGTACCAGTACCTGCGTCGACCAAAGCAAAACGGTCCTCTGCATGGATATCCAGTTCAGACCGGAAACGGCTTGACCCCACCGCCACAACTTCTTCTCCAATCATCACATCGCCAACAAAGATGACGTCCGCGAAATCGACCCCAACGGCTTCACGGCCCACAGCTTCACGCACTAAGGCCAAAACGAGTGCGAAATCAACGCCCCAGAAGAGAATGAGCTCGTTGTTGGAAGGATTAACGTTCTGTATGTTGGGCCATCATCGTGGATATTGTTCGTGGGGAGGTGGCTGAAAGAGGGGCAGATTTTATTCCCAATAATAGGTTGAATCCGAAGAGGAAGATTAAGATGGATATATGTGGGCAAAATGGCGCGAGATGTGTGTTTGAATGGGTTCCGGAAGGCTAGTAGACTACAAAAGACAGATATAAAGATACGGATGTAACTGACGGCTGAGGAATATTTCAGAGATAACACATCTTGTGGTGGACAAGGTTTGCAGTTATGAGGACGTGTTGAGGTGTTTGAAGCTCGATACACTGCCGGTGGGTTGTTACTTTGATTGTCGTTTGGTGCGCGAACTGATGAGGTTTCAGGAACATATCCATGTCGTAAAGGAAGATTACCCAAGCGACTGTCTTTATCACCGCCGAATTTTGGATCCAAAACAGAGTATGTATACTGTGAAAAGAGAAAAGCCGCTAGAGTCTCCAGCTCCGAAGGAGGTTGCGAAGTCACCGTTGGAGCAAGCAAAACCGTCTAGCCTACAGATCAAGCCCCAGAAGAAGGATACAAATGCCACGCAGTCGAAAGAAAGCCAACTTACCCCTCCAGATAAGCCTCTATATGAGACTACTAACCTAATCAACTTCCCTATTCCTCATACCTCAGCATCGCCCGCTCGATCCAAGTCGGGAGAATCCACCTATTTTCATTCAGCGCCAGACAAGCTCTCACAAAGTCAGTCCTTCAACGGGGATGATCTTGAAAAGGCCATCCACGATGCAAAACAGATGCCACACTTAGATGCTGAAGACCACGAGACAGCCTCCCACACATCCAACTCTGAATCCGATTCCGACTCCGAGTCCCTACCAAAAAAGCAAAAATCCACACAATCCCGGAGATCCATCGCCAACTTCCAATGCCTCACGGCGAATGACGGCAAAAGCCATCACAACAACCCCAACGCCAAAGCCATCGAAATGCTCAGCCAGATGCAACAATACTACGAGCGCACCAAAGACCAATGGCGAGCTCTGAGCTACCGCAAAGCCATCATCGCCTTGAAGAATCAACAGCACAAGATGTGCTTCGCCAGCGACGCGAGGTTGATTCCCGGCATTGGGAAACGGATCGCGGACAAGATTGAGGAGATTGTGCAGACGGATAGCCTGCGCCGCCTGGAGTTCGCGAATCTGGAGTCAAGGGATACATTGCTAAAGCTGTTTTTGGGGGTATATGGGGTGGGTATTGTGCAGGCGAATAAATGGATCGCGGCGGGGTATAAGACGTTGGAGGATTTGAGGGAGAAGGCGCAGCTATCAGAGAATCAGAAGATTGGGATCGAATATTATGATGATTTTGCGCTAAGTATACCGAGAGTTGAGGTGGAAAGGCATGGCGAGATAGTTGCGAAGGCGGCTGAAGAGATTGATACGGCGCTGCAGACGGAGGTTATGGGGAGTTACAGAAGGGTGAGATCGATGATGTTAAGGGTGTGGAGTTTGCTGACTTGGAAATCTGGATTTCTAGGGCGCAGAGACCTGTGGTGATGTGAGTTTTCAGTTGCGGTGGTCTAGGGTTTATACTGATTGTTTGCGTAGATTGATATCATCATCACGAAGCCTGGGGCGGGGGCGACAGAGTTGAGTGGTCGGTCCCACATACTGCAGTTCCGGATTAAATTTTCGGACTGACACAAATGCAGGTGTTCTTGATATGTTAACAGATAAACTTATGAAATCTGGGTTTCTGAAATGCGCATGTAAATGGAAAACACTCCTCCATCGTTGTGGATTTTGCTCACATATTATGATAGTGGCAATCCCGCGAGCTCATAATGATGGGTCAAAGTGGCATGGTGCTTCAGCGCTGGATGTTTCTTCTCCATGGAGACGGATAGGTGAGTTTTTCAAGGAGTCCTATCACTGGAATTGAGTAGTGACAATACATTGCAGACTTCCTGGTAGTTCCCTGGGCTGAGCGAGGAGCTGCTCTTCTTTATTTTGTACGTGCCCTGTTGATCTTGTTTCAAGTTGATGACTGACGGTTATCAGACTGGCAATGATATCTTCAATCGGTCGCTGCGTCTTCTTGCGTCAAAGAAGGGCTATCGTTTGAACCAACGCGGCCTTTACAAAGATGCTGTTAGGGGACCAAAGCGGGGGAGAGAGACCAAAGGTGCCTTGGTGGAAGGAGCGGATGAGAAGGTGAGTATCATAGCACTGGAGATGAGAATGAATGCTGACTCGGAATAGAAAATATTCAATATATTGGGGGTTCCGTATCGGGAGCCCAGAGATCGGAACTGTTGAGGGTGGGCGGGGTTGGAATGATCCTTGGATAACTATTAGAATGTAAATATTTACCCAAGCAATCAATGGATAAATTCTCCAGCCCAGTCCATCCCGTGACGAGAGTGTGCATCCCGGGTGACGGAAAAGGCCGGCGCACTCACTCGGACTCGCTCGGTTGCTCCCGCATTTTCGTCATCGTCCCTCCCCCGCGCGCCCATTAATCTCTCATCACTCGTCGGCCCCGCCTTCCCGTTGGTGTATCCCCATCATATAAACTCCCCGAAGCCTGCACCGCCGTTTCTCCATCTCGTCCATCTCATCCCGCTCATCTCCATCCCCGAAACGTCTTTCCATCACCCGAATCTCTCTTATTGAACCATGTCTCTCAGCAATAAGCTCAGTAAGTGCTGCCATTGACCCCCTGGGGATTGACAGAGAGAGTTCGCTTCCAGACCTTCAAGGCGTTGGAGCTCGACATTGTCATGATGATGATGCTGCCACGCCATGCACCCAGCTGCTGACGAACCCTCCTCCAATTAGGCATCGCCGACGTTGACGTCAAGGGCAAGCGCGTTCTCATCCGCGTACGAACTCCTCTTCTCCTCCCGTCCGTCTCTCGAATCTCGGTCTAACGGTCCCCTGTATTAGGTCGACTTCAACGTCCCTCTCGATGGCAAGAAGATCACCAACCCCCAGCGCATCGTCGGCGCTCTCCCAACCATCAAGTACGCCATTGACAATGGCGCAAAGGCCGTCATCCTCATGTCTCATCTCGGCCGTCCCAATGGCCAGCGCAACCCCAAGTACTCCCTTGAGCCCGTGAAGGCGGAGCTCGAGAAGCAGCTTGGTGGAAAGCCCGTTACCTTCTTGAACGATTGCGTTGGAAAGGATGTTGAGGAGCACGTTGCGAAGGCCGACAACGGAGAGGTTATTCTGTTGGAGAACTTGCGGTTCCACATTGAGGAGGAGGGAAGCGCAAAGGATGCCGATGGAAAGAAGGTTAAGGCCGATGCCGAGAAGGTGAAGGCGTTCCGGGCCAGCTTGACAAATCTCGGTGACGTCTACGTCAGTAAGTGCTCCACTAACTCACCGCAAGAATAGAGAATTATGCTAACCATGACACGTAACCTTCAGACGATGCTTTCGGAACCGCTCATCGTGCTCACTCCTCCATGGTCGGTGTCGACCTCCCCCAGAAGGCCGCTGGTTTCCTCGTCAAGAAGGAGCTCGAGTACTTCGCTAAGGCCCTCGAATCCCCAGAGCGCCCCTTCCTTGCCATCCTTGGTGGTGCCAAGGTTTCCGACAAGATTCAGCTCATCGACAACCTTATCCCCAAGGTCGACTCTTTAATCATTGGTGGTGGCATGGCCTTCACCTTCAAGAAGACCCTGGACGGTGTTGCCATCGGAAACTCTCTCTTCGACGAGGAGGGCTCCAAGACTGTCGGCGACCTCGTCGAGAAGGCCAAGAAGAACAATGTCGAGCTTGTTTTGCCTGTTGACTACATCACCGCCGACAAGTTCTCCAAGGACGCAAAGACTGGATATGCTACCGATGCTGATGGTATCCCGGAGGGATGGATGGGCCTGGACTGCGGCGAGAAGTCCATTGAGCTGTTCAAGAAGACCATCTCCAAGGCCAAGACCATCTTGTGGAACGGGTGAGTTCTTGATTCGTTTGGCAGTAAGGGGATAGGGCTGACGACCTTGATATATAGACCCCCAGGTGTGTTCGAGTTCGACGCTTTCGCCAAGGGTACTAAGGGTACTCTTGATGCCGTTCTTGAGGCTGTGAGCAACGGCACTACCGTCATCATCGGTGGTGGTGATACCGCTACCGTTGCGGCGAAGTACGGCGTTGAGAACAAGATCAGCCACGTCTCAACCGGTGGTGGTGCTTCTCTCGAGCTTTTGGAAGGAAAGGAGCTGCCTGGTGTCACTGCTTTGTCGGTAAGTTCTCCCGTTTCCTTATTGTGTAATATTGTCCAACGTACTGATTCATAACCAGAGCAAATAAATGTGGGACAGATTAGGAAAATGAATCAAAAAAGTTTGGTATCAAAGTCTAGTTTGTAGTGCTGGGAATGTGTTGAAGAGATAACTCTTCAAAGGCGCGGTGTATGTTGCCCACCGCCTATCTATGCCGAGATTTGTATGAAATAATTAACGACGAATGATTCCCAAACTTTTCTATTGGTGCCTCGTCCAATGATCGTTTACAAAGTTTTGGCGACGACAACACTGATCCCGTAATTTCCATGCTCAAAAACATTATTTGTCTCAGGCCCAGCAAAGCTCGTATCTCGTTCATTATAGCAATTCCCTCTAGTTTACGTACGGACCGTCACGACATCGACTCGTTGTTTGCGGGCGCCTTCTTGAGCTCCTCTCTAGCCGCGGAAATTCGTCATCTTAGCCATGTCTGTCTTAATTTGTGCGAGGAGGACGGGGGTTGATATCAATGCGCTCGCCGACACAAGGCTCACTGATCGCCCCATTGTCGAAGGTGTCATTGTGCGAGAACTCAGCAGTGCCATTGCCAGCATCAGTGATCCAGTTGCCACCAATGCCACCAATGCCACCAATGCCACCAATGCCACCAATGCCACTTATACCCACGATACCACCCAACCCTTCTCCCCGACCATCCACCTCCATTCCCTCTTCCACTTCCATAGAAATGGCATGGCCGGCACCACAATCACCACCACCAACAACAACACGACTTTGCATCCACGGGTTGTCGTTGATGTGGTAATTCTTGAGGAGGGAAGCATTGGAGTGGGCAGTCGGATACAAGGGTTCGAGCTCAGGGTACGGAGACGCGATCCTCCGAAGCTTTGCGCCCATGGAGGAGGGGCTGGGATAGGTGAAATCAGGCCCGTACCTTAGCTGTGCCGCGAAATCATCAGACGTGTCGTCGTCGTCCCAGGATTCCTCCCAGAGGTGCTTGATCTTGCCGGACGACGCGTCCGTCTCGTTGTCGGACCAGTCTGTAGGGTAGGAGAGGCGCGTGGGTTAGTAGATGGAGGGGAGACGTTGATGGGAGTGGGGAGGGTATGGGGAGAAGGAGGGGTGATGGATGTGGGGACTATGGGGTTGGAGAGGCTGAGGAAGGGAGCGGAAATCGAACCTTCGGCCGGGAAATCTTCAAACTCGTCGTCCTCCTCCAGTGGAGCTGACTTCGCGGGGTTTGCGGGCGCGCTGTCTTTGCTGGGCTCGGCAGGAGCGGGTTTCGTCGACTTATCGGCAGCCATGATGGTGGGGTGTTGTGTCCGTAGCGGGCAAGCGGTGGAGCGGGCCAAGAGTATCTGATGGACTGGGTAGGAGATGCGGGGTTGTTGGGTGGTGATGAAGATGGGAGTTGATGGAGTTGGAAGTTCAACAACCACCCAAGCTCCCAACCAGAGGAGCTTCCCTCCTTCTGCATCGCTTACGTTACACCAAATCCTCCTTATGTCAGCCGCTATCCCCCTCAGCGCCGCTAACCCTACGTCACGTTTCCGGCTTCTCAACTCCGTCCTCCGCTCCGGCATTCATTTCCTCTCCCCCCCCTTCTCAAAAACCCTCAGGCCCTTTTCAGCTTTCGCCCAACCGATCCGCTCCCCTCCCTTTTTCCGCCTCCACATTCGAAGTCCGAGAAGTCCCCAGAAACGATCCTCCCTCCCATCGTCGAGCTCCATTGTAACAACAGCGGCGCGGCCTTGAGCCTTTTCTTTTGGAATACGAATAAAAACGAGAATTGATCCCCACGCACAAAGATGTTGAAATGGCTGTCGGGCGGTGGAGCGAACGCAGCAGATGGGCACCTGGCTCCGAATAAGCATTCGGTGTCGACCCAGAGCTTGTCCGCCTTGGATGAGCCACAGGCATGTCTGTTTGTCCCCGATCCGGCCCCCGAATGTGGAGGATTAGCGGGGTGGGGATGATCGAATTGAAGCTGATTTGATTTGCGACGATAGTGATGGAAGCGCTTAAGGGTTGGTGTTTATTGTCCCCCTTGTCGCGCCGTTTATTGACGTCTAGTATGGCACAGCTATGGATCTAATGATGGACGATCATATTGAGGCGGCGGAAAAGGAGCTGGAGAAGGGGCATTCGAGTTATCACAAGGTATGCAGTTGGCCGAGCGGCTCAGGGGGAGTGGGAACCGTTGCTGATTAAGCTTGAAGCTGGCCTCCGGCGTCGTGGCTTTCCTTCGAGCAAGCTTGGGATTCGAGAAGGACGTCATGCAGGAAGCCTCTGATCGCCTTGCCGAAGCTGAGGCAGCTGCCGAAAGAGATAGGAAACGGGCCGTCAAGGAGAATCATACACATGGGCGCTTGCCACCTGGACTGGAATATCAAGTCTGTTTGGCAGAAGCGCAGCTCATGTCTGCGGTAAGCGCTTTGGTATCACCTTGAATGCCCGTTTTGACTTGCTGTAGGTTGTTGGATTACTCTCCGAGTCAGTGATGGAAACCATGAAGGCATTTTACCGACTACGGACGGCATACAAGTCACTAGAGGCTATTTATGCAGTAATCGGACATCTTGATGTGGATGAGGAAGAACGCCCTCGAACAGCTGCCTCCACCGTGTCTGTGGCACCTTCAAAGAAGTCTCATAAGAGCGGTCATCATTTGAGAGACAAAGTGAGACAAAGTTTGGACAAGGCTCGATCTGGGGCGAGCAGCAGTGCTGGCAGCGATGACGCCGACGAAGGAACGCCGCTCGAGATGGCGGTTGTGTCTCGAACAATGACACAAATCAACCGAAACGTTCTTGAGAACTTTGCCACATCCGGTTGTCTACTCTGTTTTGGTCTCCTTCAGCTTCTCCTCGGTCTGGTACCGCCTAGTTTGGCCCGGATTATGAGTATCGTCGGATTCCGCGGTGGTGAGTCCCTGCCAAATGCGCAGGCCCAAATTCCGTGTTAACCCGGATGCTAGACAGGGTGAAGGGTCTGGAGCTTCTCTGGAAAGCCTCGAAGGCTTCAAATGTGCACGGCGCGATAGCAACGATGACCATCCTTCAGTACTACGGAAACACTGTACAGTTCAGTGATATCACGCCAGCAGACACTACCCTGGAGGATATTCAGGCGAACTGTAAGAAGGCCTTGCACAGGGTCAGGAATCGGTACAACAGTAGTCCGTTGTGGATTCTTGAAGAAGCAAGGATGGAGTTTGTGTATGGCAGTGTGGAGAAGGCAGTCGATATCCTGGGTGGACAATACAGATGCGAGATGAAGCAGATTGAGGCACTGATGCTCTTTGAGAAGTGCATGTTCGTCCCTCAATTGCTCGTTCTCTGGCGGTGTGAAACTAATGAAGTGTCAGAAACTCCATGTTCCTCCACCAATATGAGACTGTCGCTGAAGACTTCCTTCGGCTGACGACGATGAACAAGTGGTCCCACGGTCTATACACTTAGTAAGATGAACCCTGCTTGTCTGTTCGGTTGTCTCAATTTCTAACGCCAACCATAGCTTCTCCGCTTGCTGCGCTATTGAACTGTATCGCCTCTATAAAGATAGTGATCCGGAACTTGCCGCCAAGCATTCCGACCGTGCCGAGGAGCTTCTTAACAGAATCCCCACATACATGGGCAAGAAGCGCTTCATGGCCCAATCACTCCCTCTAGAAACATTTGCGGACCGTAAGCTTAAGAAATGGCAAGCGCGGGCAACAGCCAAGGGCGTCCGGCTTGTCGATGGAGCCGGTGTAAGCCCTATTGAAGAGATGATTTATGTGTGGAGTGAGTATTGCTTCTCATTGTTATGATAAGGTGTGCTGACTGCGTGAAGATGGGTATAAGCGCATGGATACTGCGAATTTCGAGTCCTCGCTCCGAGCGCTGCGGTTTGGAGAGGCGGATGAACACGAGCCGGATGAAATTGCGTTGCGGAACTTTTTGATCAGTTGTATCCTGCGGCGCATGGGGAAGGTTGACGAAGCTGATGCTCTGCTGGATACTGTCATCAACATCCAAAAGGTTGATCTGAAAGGCCAGTATCATGATGAATGGATGGGTAAGGACAGCTCTGTATGGTCACGTTTTTCGTGAAGCTAAGAATCACAGTTCCGGCATCACATTATGAGAAGGGCGTGGCCATTTGGATGAAGAATGGACATGGGCCAACGAATGAGGATGTAAAGGCGTGGTTGAATAAGGCGGCGTCGTGGGGACCGTACGAGCTGGACACGAGGATTGGGCTGAAGATACAGACGGCCATGAACGGGGTTTCGCCCGTCACGTTTTGATGAGGCTGGAGTTTTCACAAGGGGATCTTTCTTGTTTGGAGTTGATGTTTTCATATTGCATTAGACGTGGTGGGCAAACGGCGAGGGAAGGAAGCAGTTCTTGAGCGTGATTGGTGCTTGAAGTATTGTGGTAGAGTCAGGAAGCTGAGAAGGGAAATCTCCAGAGTATTTGTCCTCGGACATCAGGAGAGCGTGCTTTAGCGGGGGCTCACGTGATGTGGGGTATGTCGGCTGGCTTCGGTCGTTGTGCACAGGCGCGCTGATCACCGGTGCCAGCCGCCGCACTATAACTATTCGTCCACCAAGGGCTGTGCGGTGGAGAGAGTGCCCCGCCTTGTGCCTCCTTCACTGCTCTCTGCTCCGTCCGTCGGTCCTCCTCCTCCTCCTCCCCCTCCTCCTCTTATTCATCCCAGGGCTGTGTTGTGTCTTCAGCCAGCTTTACCGTCAATCTCCGGATTCAGCTGCGTACACCGAGCTCCCCTGGTCCACAATACAAGCTCCAAGCTCCACTCGCTCCTGCTCACCAGCCGCTGATAACCGTCATACTCCCTCCCAAGTCGCCATCGAGAAGAACTTTTTTCCTCCCAGCTCTTCCTGTTATTCTTCACGTCTGTCCACCCTCATTCCTCCAGACTCAACACTGTTGACAGTGTTGGTGCAGCTCAATTGCGTCCTCCGAGCTTCCCACCATTCATTGACCTCCCCCACCACCACCCACACCAAGAACCATGTTTGTCCGGCGGCCCCTACGCTCGCAGCTTCTGCGGCCCTCCCAGCGTCTCCTCTACTCCACCTCTGCCCCGCAAACCATTCGCCCGCTCAAGTCGATACTGATCGCCAACCGTGGAGAGATTGCCCTGTGGGTACCTTTGTGGCTACCCTGTCGCGATCCACCCTAACAGTTGACAGGCGAGTATCGCGGACAGCAGCCGCCCACGGCATCAGAACGACATCGGTTTTCACCGCGCCAGATGCTGGTGCAGCTCACGTTACTGCATCGGCGTTTAACTACAACCTGGGCCCGTCGAATGCGTATCTCGATGTTGAGAAGGTGATCAAGGCGGCAAAGGAAAGCGGATGTGATTCGGTCCATCCGGGTTATGGTTTCGTAAGTGACCGTGGCAATCGAGAAAATTGCGCCAGTGCTGATTGTCGCGCAGCTCAGTGAGAACTCGCATTTTGCGCAGAGGTGCAAGGAGGAGGGGTTGGTCTTTATTGGCCCCCCGTCGTTTGCGATGGAGGCCATGGGTAACAAGAGGTGAGTTTTGGAGGCGCGGTGTTGAGGCAGTTGCTGATCGCAGAACAGCGAATCAAAAACCATCATGAACAATGCTGGAGTCCCATGTGTTCCTGGCTATCACGGATCAAATCAGGACCCCGCGTTCCTCCTCGAACAGGCCCGCAAAATCAAGTTCCCCGTGTTGATCAAGGCCGTCAAGGGAGGAGGGGGAAAGGGTATGCGTATTGCCCGCACCGAGCAGGAGTTCCCGGAGCTCCTCGAGTCGGCAAAGTCAGAGGCCTTGTCGTCATTCGGAGACCCAACTGTGTTGGTTGAGCGCTACATCACCACTCCTCGTCACATTGAAGTCCAGGTGTTTGCCGACAACTACGGTGACTGTGTTGCGCTTGGTGAGCGTGATTGCTCAGTTCAGCGCCGCCATCAGAAGATCATTGAGGAGTCACCAGCCCCCCATTTGGATGATGCGACTCGGAAGGATATCTGGAAGAAGGCGCGGGATGCGGCGCTGGCAGTTGGCTACCAGGGCGCCGGTACCGTCGAGTTCATCTTTGACAACGACACTGGCGAGTTCTTCTTCATGGAGATGAACACCCGTCTTCAGGTGGAGCATCCAGTGACGGAGATGGTCACTGATGTGGATTTGGTCCATTGGCAGATCCTGATTGCCTCTGGCCATCCGCTCCCTTTGACACAGGACCAGGTTGAGGCAAGACTTCACGGCCATGCATTTGAGGCCCGTATCTACGCCGAGAACCCTGAGAAGGGATTCATCCCTGATTCCGGTTTGTTGTTGCACATGAAGTCACCCAAACTCTCTGAGGACGTTCGTGTGGACTATGGTTTCCGGGCTGGCGACGAGATCACCACCTTCTACGACCCCATGATCTCCAAGCTCATTGTCCGGGGAACCAACCGTGAGGAAGCGCTCGCAAAGCTCCGTGTCGCCTTGGAGGAATACGAAATTGCTGGTCCCTCCACCAACATTGAATTCATCAAGCGCCTTGCCGACCACCCCTCCTTCATCAACGGTGACGTCGAAACCGGCTTCATCGAGAAGCACCCTGAACTCTTCGACATTGCGTCCACGCCCACAGACGCCTACGCTCAAGCCGCCCTTTCCATCCTCCTTTCTGAATCAGAAGCCCCCAAGTCCAATGACCCCTTCGCAATGACTGGCCAGGGCGTCGGCTTCGCTGGCGGCTTCTCTTCTCGCCAAATCATCCTCTCCGACATCACCAACCCTGACAAGCGCGTCCCAGTTTCAATCCAACAAATCGGCCTCAAAACCTACGACATCCGAGTCGGAGAGACTGTCCTCCCCAACGTCTCCGTCACAGAGTCCTCGGCGGACAAAATCACAGGCTTCTACCCCCACGCCCGCGTCGAATCCACAATCGTCAAAGAGGGTCAAAACATCTTTGTGTTCCAGCGAGGCCGCAAGTTCCAATTGCATGTCCCCCAGCCGGCGTGGTTCGATAAGGTCAAGGGCGCAGAGGCGGATGTGAACACTGTTATTGCGCCTATGCCGTGTAAGGTGCTGAGGGTTATGGTGAAGGAGGGTCAGGAGGTGAAGAAGGATGAGCCATTATGTGTCATTGAAAGTATGAAGATGGAAACTGTCATCAGGAGTCCGCATGATGGAAAGGTCGCGAAGGTGGTGCATGCGGAGGGGGATGTTGTTAAGGCGGGCGTGTCGTTGGTGTTGTTTGAGGACCAGGGAGAACAGAATTAAGCTGTGCGTGTATGTGTTTTTGTGGGGAGGCAGGTTTGGGGTGAGGCCGGGGGGGATACCCAGTTGTAGATTACTAGGCGTTGGGATTTGGGGACGTGGCGAGCGATGGCCAGTGGGAGGAGCCCGGGAGTCATGTATTCATGAGCCTTTTTCTTTTGGGTTGAGTTGGGTTTTCTTTTTTCTTTCGTTTCTTTTGTGGTTTAGCGGAAATTTAGACGGATTTAGCGACTGGCTTGATGGGATCGGGACAATGGTGAGAAGATCAACTCTGGTTCATACGGAATCACTCGTGTGGACGAGTCATGTGAGACGGTGTCAAGAAGTTCAATTCACGGTTGTGGAGCGGGTAGTAAAGTACGAATCTTAACTACGTGCTACATGCCCAAGTGTGTATATGTTGTCCGAAACATCAGTAGGGCTCTGGCTAGAAGCAAACGCCTAGAAAGGTGCTTAGGGGGCATGTAATAATGACACGCCACGTGGTCCACGCCTCCTATACTCACTGTTAGCACAATTCTGGATACAAATCTTTCCAAACAACCGGTCTGAAAACCCAAAGGAGCCAGAAGGCTGGCAGAAACTTATTTTCCACATTGATCGTTGGGAAGAAAAAGCTGTTGAACATGAATGGACACATCCTTAAAGCATAAGACTCATGATACATGATAAGCTCGCCCATAATTCCGTCAGGATATCAACGTCCAGCCCCAAATTCTCATCCCTTTCCCCTCAACTCTCACTAGGCGTTTCCGTGCCCTTACTCGCCTCACTCGCCTCCGCCTCCTCTCTCTCCTCTCTCTCCTCTCTCTCCTCTCTCTCCTCTCTCTCCCTCTCCTCTCTTTCCAACCTCTCCCTCCTCCTCTGCACCCACCTCTCCTTCTCCTCATAATCCACCGGTTCCTGCCCCTTCACCCTCTCAAAATCAAACTTCCACACCTTGTACCTCCCATTCGAATTCACTGCCTCATACGCCTTCACAACCTTATACAACCCATCATACCTATACCCTTCTCTCGGCCCCAACGCGGCCTTATACCCCCTAATAACCCTCACCGGTTTCGCGGTCTGCGCACTCATCCACAACGCCAAATTGCCTCTCTCAAGTCTCTGATCGCTGCTCTGCGGCGCCGTACGTAGATTCTTCTTCTTCAGCTCCCGCCCGCCTGAACCGGTGTAGGTAAATTGGTCGCCGTAATCTATGTCCTCAGGGTACCCCGCGGAAACGGCGACGGAGTAGCAGCCCGCGGAGGAGGAACCGAAAATACCGGCGACGGTAGGAGGGTGGACACCGCGTGCTCCGCATTCGTCGCGTTTCGACCACCAGGAACCGACTTTGACGCCTTTTATGGCGCCGAAGACCCGCCCGTTGACGCGGGGCTTGCGGCGCCAGAATTCATCTTCCTCCTCTTCCTCTTCGTCATCGTCGTCCGCCGTACCAAACTTCCTTCGCTTCCTCGGCCCCTTTCCAGCGTCCTCGCGGTCAGAATCATGCGCGATGAAAGGTGCCGGGATCTTGCGTAGTCGGGAGGATTGCCGGGTTGGTTCTCGGGCGGTACGGGTTCGCGGTTTTCGTGGTGAGGAGGGTTTGGGACGTGTGGGAGATGTGTCGGTGCTGCTGGCGGTGGTGGATTTGAGGTCGAGCGCGAGGAGGAGAGCTTGGTTTTCGGCGATTTGGAGGGCCCGTTGGGTTTCGTAGGGGTTTTCGGTGGTGGGAGGACGGGTGGTTTTGCGGGGCGCCATTGGAGGTGGGAGGATGGGTTGAGGCCTTGTTGGGGAGGGCTGGGGACGGGGTGGGGAGGGTGAGGACCTGGAATTGAGGTAAAAGAGTGGCGGCCCGAGGCGCGGAGGCCGGGAAAGAACGATGGATGGTGAATGAGAATTGAGGGGAGAGAGATTGGGAGAATGATGTAGAGGAGGAGAGTGTGGGCGCCGGAGGTGAGGTCCGCGCATTTGTGTAGGCCGGCCGTCGCTCCAGCAACGAGGCACGGCGACTTTGAGCTAAACTGTGTGGTAAATGGATTTGGTTGGGATATTGGCGATTCATGGATCAATAAGGATTCCATTGCTTTGCCCATGGAAACACAGGCCGTGCCAAACAGAGAAAGGCTTTGTTTCATCCTCAGAAATGCGAACAATCAACGTCGCTATCATCAACTACCCTCCTCCCCAATATCACAACTAGCCTACCCCTAGATTTGGCGTTCACCATAAAAGCGGCAGGTTTGGTCATCCGGTACCTATATAAAAAAACTGTTGTTGTTGTTGTTGTTGGTCAAGGAGAAATACACGCCGGCCCCGATGAGCTCTAACATCCAGTACGGAAGTGCTGCTCCCTGCACACACACGCTCTGACTCCTCTCCACGCCCGTCTATCTCAATACCGCAGCCGGTGTACGATAAGAACACGCATCCTCAGGTCTATGAAGAACTTGAACTCATGGAGAGTCGCACAGCTGGCGGTCAGCAGAAACGCGATGAGGCAGAAGAGGATATAAGACGCAAAGCTGAATGGAAGCTGTGAAGCGGTAAGGAAGAGAGGACGTGGAGGGTGACAGTGATGGCTGCGGTGGCGGTTGGTGTATTAGGGGGTGTTAAGATGGTGAAAGAGGGAAGTACGGTGATGATGGACTGGGACTGAGACTGGGTATAGGGGTTTATGCTGCTGCTGATGTTGCTGGTTCTGAGTATCCAGCACTCGTAACGGCAACACAGAGTGGTTGAGTGTCTTCCTCGACTTCCCCGTCCGAATCCTAGGCGACGCTATCCCATGAACCTTACTGATGCAACGCGCCTGGGGTTGCTCTCCAGCGCCATAACTTCTCCAGCCACAACCACAAGTGAGGTTGAACTAAGAAAAATTTGACATGAGTACATTACTTGCGCTGATCAACTAAGTCGCACCGTGAGTGACATGACATGATGCTAATCCAGTGACCCAAAGATGGTTGGTTGTCACCACCTCTGGGCTTCAGTAACCGCCTCCCCGACACCTTTAAACCTCCACTCTTCTCAACTGCGCCCCAAATGAATTTCGTTTCCCCCCATCCCGCGCTGCACTCAGGTTAGCGCCTTAACGCACTTGCACGGCAACGTGTCTCGCTCACTGGAAAGGTGCTGCTATCGGTGGTGTCGAGTTCTGGAGGTTTGCTACAGTATTATAGTAGACAAGCTACGGTTGGCTGACTTTTTTTTTTTACGTTGCTGGGCTAACCGGCATGGCGCTGGTGAACTTGAATGGTGCTGTGATGTGATGGTGTCTTTTGTACTCACTAATTACTCGGCTCGATTCGAAGTCTGTGCTATTTACCATAGTCATAGGTAGAGTGGTAGCAGCGGTGGCATTGGGATCTAGTAACTATACCGTATGGAAACATGAAAATTATAGACTAGACACTACAGTATGCGGCGTGTGTAATCTACGACATTACTAGTACAAACTCTACTCTACTCTACTCTACAGTTCAGTTCATTGGGCGTACGAGATTGCAGACGGTGGAGAGGAAGGCTGCGAATGAAGAGAGCGACTCGGGCGTGGAATTGATACCCGGAGACCGGGGGATGGGATAATAGGGATATTCAGCTCGCACAAATCGCTCAACAGGTTGATGATAAAGTGAGCCCTGCTCAAAATAAGGAAAAAGATCTACAGTACCTGGGATTCCCGCATGGTCACCCACTGCAGTACTAACCAGGCGATACGATGCTTAGATATGGCTGAGCGGACGGGAAGCCTCGTTTTCATCGTTCTATGACCGTAGATGTCTTCTTCCTAGACAGTGAGTTTATAATCCCACTACGTTTGGTCAGTAGGTTGATTAAAAGGTTACTGCGGAAAGGGGACGCTTTGTATGTTAGTTCTCGCGCCATATCCCAAAGGGACGCATGCGCTTAAATGATTACAATCAATCAATCAATCAACAATTGATTAAAAGGTTGGCTTTGCCATATGATAACATCGTATGGATGATACGAGTACGAATAGAACAATCACCAACAACTAGCAATCGGAATTACAGGAGACAACATCATTAAAGTCACATAACGCCATCATCCAGCCCATTGACACGGATCAGAGAACTCTGAATTCTAAACCACAGGAAGTTCCCTAGTAGCACCGTACGTCTTCACCGAAACATAGAGATGATCAGTGTGACGAGATGCAGTTGCAGTGAAGAGAAATTGTGCGCAGAAAGTTTTCCGAGCACCTTTTATAGTCATAAGAAAAAAAATGGCGCCGCCACACACAGCACATCCCTCCTATCCACAAGACACCGTCCAACGTCATCATACATCGTCAGGTAAGCTCCGAGTAACGCCCTTTGTGCGACACTATTCGCAGTCGAGACGTAGGTGCCCCATGTACATTTGATCGATCCCCAAAAGCAACAGATCATCGATATACAGCTCCAGAAACGTTGACCTTGTATCGTCTAACACATTGAACCTCTGCATCGGACCTCCGTGAAAGCCTGCAATGGAGGACTTCCCATCAGCGCTTAAAACAGCATTTTGCGGCACTTTTGGAAGACACACTTTCTAACTCTCAATCTCCACTGAGGTTTCTTTTGTCATTCCGTGTGGTAACAGCCAACCAGCGGTCCGTATCTTGGTCCTGTCCCACCGTTTCATGGGAACAATATAGACCCTCTAAGCTCCAAATGGGGTCTAAACGTTCACGGGAAGTCCTCTAATGTCGACAGTTGCCTTCGACACTATGAGATCTGGGACAGTGTTTGTTTGTCAAGTCTGTGGTTCTCCTCCCGTAACACGAGTCCAATCAAGCGGTAGTCGACCTTGCGGAGTGTAAACTTCCAAGAATGAAAAGGCGCCGTATCGAAAACCTGAGGCTGGCTGTTAGGCCATGCTAGTAGCCGAACTGGCGCGAGAGAAGGAAAAGGAAAGGGGAAGATGTGTAGAGTACTCTACCTGGCTATGACGAGAGCTATAGCTGGCGAGGACGAAAACTGTAACGGAAGATAGCAAGGATAGAGGGGTGTTGCGGGAGGTGTGGGGGCGAAGGTTGTAACTGGTGAGGATGAGAGTTGTGGTTGGGGGGATCAGGGTGAAAAAACGCAAGAGGGAACGGGGATGAGCGAGATGACGAGAGCGAGTGAGATTGAGTGGTTGATGGGATGTGCTGCCGTGGAAGGCAGAGGACCACTGTGGTGGGAGCAGTCGGTAGGGATACGGTACTGTTCACCGAGCGTATTCTCACGTGTCATTTTAGTGACTGGGGATTCTTAGACGGAGAATATTATTATTCGGGGATGAATTCTAGGAATTATTTCGAAATCCAACCGATGAAGAGACCAGATACAGAATATATTGATGCCGTAAGTTGCCGTTTGCTAGCATAACTACGTGCACTATTGCTCGTCTTCATCCCAAGAGGAAATTGATGAGAACCCAAGTGATGAAATGATGTCTGTATGAGGCAAAAGCCAGCAAGATGGGCAAGTAACAGATTCACATCGCAAAAGGTCTCGTAAAGCCCCATCGATAGCTGTTAACTTGGTAACCACGGTTATTTTCAAGCAACTCCGTAACAGAAACATTCGATCATAGATACAAAGTATATAAAACAAGCATAAACGCAGTCCCTAACCTCCGTTAAATGCAAAGTAACATGAATCCCTCATCAACAACCCCCCCAGCCCCAACAACCCATTTACCCAGCTCTCGAGTTCTGGAATCAATGGCATGCCTCTTCTGACCCACTTCGACACGCCGGCTCCGAGGCCCGAGTACTAGTATAGTGCAGTGCTCTACACAACAGCAACAATGATGATGATGATGGGTGGTGGCGACTCTTGAAGAGACGAGCTCACGTCCCAGACCAGAACAGCCTCGAGGGGAGTATACTCGTACTCGTAACGTACATTCGTTAATCCCAATGACTAGCATAGCATAGTTTAGTATAGAATAGTACAAGATGCCACTATGCCGCTAAAATACTACAATGTCCCCGAGCTCCCATCTGTTGGTAGATACAGAAATCCCCCCAACAATGTTAGAGTAAGACCATGTACTAGTACAGTACTATGACAAACCTCTACCGTCCTCCTCTCTCTCTCCCCGCTATTATCACCACGACTAACAACACTTCCAATCAAAGAAAACACAGGACTAGGGCACGGTGTAGCAGTTCCAACTGGCGACAGACTCGGGCATCGACTCGGACACAGACGAGTGATATCCAGTGATACCCGTTGCTGCCAATGACGCACAGACTCCCCACAATCACAATCACAACAAACGCAGACGAGGGTCCTTGATTCATAATATGTATTTGATTTCTGCCTTTGCCTCATCTTTTTACATCACCCTCCGCCCCTCCCCATCAACACCTCCCTCAACCCCAATCCCCAACCCCAAACTCATCAATCAAGAAAGAACGAAAAACACAAGGCCAGCTATAGCATTCCATCGAGTCGACAGATCGAAAAAAAAAAAAAAAAAAACACAAAGAATCCCCCAACGCCGAAAACACCGTCCATCTGCGCCGGTAAAAGCCAAAAGCCAAAATCATAAAAGTGAAGTGAAGAAACAACAGAAAAGAGAGAGAAAGAAAAACAGAAAAACAGAAAAACAGAAATACTACCGCATCCGCATACATACATAGCGTGATACTCGACGACGATGATCATCATGCTGATGGTACATCCGGCACCGCCCCTCCTCAAATCATGTACACGAAAAGCCCACGTGAGTATCTAATCGTCCGATACCCCGTTTTGCTGGCAGCGGCTCAAGCACACGGCACGGCACAGTCAATTAAGTGTACGTTGAACAAGCGACGGACGCCAGCGCGGCGAGCCCGGCCTCGCCACCATACGGTGGGTACTGAGGCGGGGGTGCATTATGGTCTACGACGGCGTAGACAGGCGGGTAATAAACATTTGGCGATTGTTGGTGTTGGTGGTGGTGGTTAACTGGGGCCTTTGGTGTCGGGGCCACTGTCGGTTCGATAATGCGCTGAGCAACTGGCGGCTGCTGGGTGTGTCCAATGTTTGATGCCCTCCTCTTCCGTGACGTCCGTTTTGAGCCCGAGCCGCTCTGGTGCGTGCGAAAGTGTTGCATGCAGTTGTCCTGTCTGCTGAAGCGGGCGCCACAGCCTTCCTCGGGGCAAACGTAGTTCTTTTCGCCCGTGTGGATGCGAGTGTGGCGGGCGAGATGGCCGGACGTGGTAAACGACTTGCCGCAGTGGCAGCTGTAGCGTCGTGTTGCCCGCTTGACGGCCGAGGCGGCGGCGCTCGAGGACTTTGGCGAGGACGGGGTGGACGACGTTGACGGCGAGAGACGCTCGTCAATGGGCATCTCGGCGAGCGCGGACGGTTTAGCGGGAAAGTACGTGGTTTCGCTGACGGGCAGAATTTTCTCGAGCGGGGGCAGCGGCATGGTGGGGGGCGTCCGTGGCGAATAGAGGCCCTGCGATGACACGGTGCTGAGGGACGTGGTGGAGGAGCAGGTCGAGGAAATTGAGTCAGTGCGCAGCGGGGCGTACGGACGGCGGTAATCTGGCGATGGTGGAGGAGTCGGCGAAGCGTACGACGATGCTACGGACGAGGCATACGATGGATGGTGAGTGAACTCGGGCTTTTCGTCACAGAGCAGCGAGACGCGACGGCCGGAGGAGGTGGTGATGGCCCAGTGGTGATCCATTGTGGCAAACGCGGGATTGGTGGGGGGAGGGGATTGGTGGGGGGATGGTGGAGGAGCGTCAGTGACGTGATGGCGACGCTAGGTTCTTGCACAAGCCTGACGACGACAACGGTGAAGAGTGGTCGACACAGGAAATGGCCGTTGGTGTCGGAGGAGGATTCGTGAAGGGGTGGTGGTGGTGGTGGTGGTGGTGGAGACGAGGAGCGTTGAAGGGGTTCGAGGGTGTGGACCAAGGGATCTCTTTTGAAGGGTGTGTGGAGGACGCAGGCAGATACTTATCCAGAGCAGAGTAGAGCGGGTGAGAACGAAGGTGGAGGGGTGGAGGGTCCCTGAACGAGCGACAGGCGACTGGCTGATTACGGCTGGATGCGGGATGGGGTGGGTGTGTGTGTGGGTGGTGGTGGGAGATGCGTAACGGAGCTGTCGCGGTGGCGGGGCTTTTCCCTTTATGCGTGGCCGCGGGGCCTTGCAACGGAGCAGTGAGCCGGGCCCGGGAGCAGCGTGAGGGTGAGAGAGGGTGAGGTGAGGTGTGTGGGTGAGTGTGTGTGTGGATGTGCGAGGGTGTGTGTGTGGTACCACACGCTGGGGACAACAAGGGAGCGAGTCAAGGGAGGAGGAGCCAGGGAGGAGGAGCCAGGGAGGAGGAGCCAGGGAGGAGGAGCCAGGGAAGAGGGAGGAGGAGCCAGGGAGGAGCCCGGAAGGTGGAGCAGCAGCATCAACGGCCAGTGGAGAAGGCAGCAAGTGCAATACCACCACCAACGACATCACTCCCTCACGCTCCGTCACCCACCTCTCCCTAGCCACACCCACACCCCACATCACCCACCTCACCCACATCACCCACATCACCCGCATCACCCGCACCTCTCCTGGACCGACACCCACCCACACCCCCGGTCTCCCTCCATCTGCAGCCGCTACGGCGCGAGGGCCCACAAGCTTGTCCCATCAGGATCCGGAAGTCTCAGCGAAGATCGGAATCATCCACATCCCCACTCCCCTCCTCAAATCCCCTGTCCATTCATTCATCCCGCAGTACACTCCAAAGTATCATACATACTGTGCGCATTTCCACCGTCTACCATCCCCCCCCCCAAACGGCTGCCGACTGCCGACTGCCGGCACTCCCACTCCCACTCTCTCTCTCACTCTCTCTCCCACTCTCTCTCCCACTCTCCGCTACGTCACCTTGGCTTTCCCATCTCCGAGGCCGCTGAACTCGAGTCCTCTCGCATTTCATCATCATCATCCTTCGCTTCCGCGGGCCAATCCGCCCCGTAAGCCCTGTGCCGTTAGGTATAGTCTCTACCTATCCTGCCGATCCTTAGCAAAACTTTCATCATCATCATCATCGCCCCAATGGAACAGAAGAAAAAAAACACAAGCAAAAAAAGCACTAATCATCAGCATCATAACCCTCAGCTAGACAGCATCCGGCATATATCTGTGTAACTCACTCCATTCCAGCGTCGCGTCTCCCTGAGGTACAATTGTCGATCGCATCTGTCCCTGATGTCAATCCCTCCCATGATTGCTGATCCACTGTCCCCAGCAGCAGCATGAGTGTGTCTACATCCTATCCCATCCCGTCCCGTCCCGTCCTTCAGTAATCACATCAACTCGCTTCAGTAATCAAAATAATATTAGGCGGGATCCGTTACTAGAGCGTACATACACACAGCTCTGGTCTCACCAATCCGGCCTGGGTGGTCCGTGGCTCTCCCCGTCCGTGTCCCTGTCCGTTCTCCTCCCCATAACATCATTACCATCAAGTGTTCCCACTTTCGCATTTCATTGGTGCGGAGCATAATTCGCGGACCGACAATTTTTCACACCCGTGGGGTAGCCAACTCCCTACCTACCTGCAACCGGCACTCGTACCTTCATCAACCGATTCTTCGAAAGGATCGTGTTGCTCTATGGTGATCTGTGTTTTGCGCAGTACGTTGGCGTCATAGCGGGGACAGGCTTGGCAGGGACGTTTTTCTCATAGTCTGGAGACCCGCCTAGCAAGGAAAGGTGAGGTGCTGGAGTAATCATACTCAAGTCTGTATCTTGCGACCTACCCGAGTAGTGGTGTTTAACATCAGTATGGCATCCCGAGACGAGATGATGCGACGGGCGTTCCAGGGGTTCGCATCCTCCATGCTCAACCCAAAGATGCGAGATGTCGCATCTCGTCTACGGTAGCGTTGTCTATTTTAATACTGTACTCTACTGTTTCCCAGCGTCATCATACGTCGTATAGTACTGTAACTAACCCCAGTGTTAACTTCTCTACAGGGCTTCGAGTACCGTGGTAGTGCTTCCCATCTCTCACCGCTGGTCCTCACCGCACGAATTCCTGCTGATCGACAAGGTCCACGCGGAATTGCGTCCCTACAGGGTATCCAGGACAGGATATGAGTAGGTATGTTCCATCACGTATGTGATATCGCTGGGTCTGTCGATTGTGCCCTGCCTTACTTGTTGGGGGGGGTCGGATGTCTACGTATCGATCCCATTGCAATGCCGAATCGCGATTTAGGGTTTCGTGGGCGGCAACTTCCGGGTAGATGCAGTACTATACTAATTGATGTTGGTGGAATAACGGTACCAGTAGCAAGTGTCGGATTGGTTTTCATGGTGAGCGTATACCATACGTTACGGTATCTTAACATCTGGGCCTGCGGTTCTTCAGTTTTCCTTTCAGTCCGTACTGGTAATACACTACGCTTACCCCGGCGGTGAGAGAGCGAGAGCGAGATGGGAAGCCTACTCACAGGTTAGTGAAAACCACCAAAAAGAAAAAACAATCCCCCGAGGCTATTACCGTCGCAAACGGTGAGTACTCGTATAGATGGCAGTAGCGTGCGCCACAGGATCATCATCATCACCACAACCCCGGTTATATGCTTCTAGCAGCTTCAATCCTCACCGGCGTGGGAATCAGCAAGTTTTTTGGGTCCCGTCTATATGTGCTGTACGTTATGATAAGAGTTAGTTGGAAGTTAATCCCCAGGATACCAAATTAATCAGACCACTTTGTTTCGTCACCGCTGGGCATGTTCTCAGCTCCCCGTTCTCTCGGCATCTCCATCTCGCTCACCTCCGGCGTTGTGTCGTGTGCCGTACACACGTCTCCGAATTACCGACACGGATATTTTGTCCGAATTTCTCATAATCATAACCTTGATCGCGATTACCTGCATTTCGGATATCCAAATGGAAATCTTGCGATCGCGCTTCTGGTGCTAGGATTTGTCGGATCTTGGGTGAATCGGAGGTGTGAAGGGGAATCCGGCTGGCCTTCAGGGGCCCAAGGTGCCGAGAGAGATGAAGTGCAGAGATGTGCGGCGAGTGTTTCCTGGGATGTGTGTGAGCACCAATATGTTGACAAAAAAGGGTTGAGTATACCCGTTGAAATCTGGTTATTGGGGACAGAGAGAATGGTGTTGATGCGGAGAATGAAAGGGATACAGATAAAGTTGAATTGTATCGAATCCATCATCACCATCGCCATCATCATCATCATCATCATCATCATCATCATCATCATCATGTGTCGATATTAGAAAGAAAGTTTTCCCAGCCCAAAGAAAGCCAATAACGTCCAAAGTGCATATGTCTCAAAACGGCATGCAGGGCGCTGATCCACAGTTCTCCGCGTGTGTGTCTCCGTGTCTCTCAAACTCTCCGTATGGGAATCCCGCAAACGCCATTTCCCAAATCCCATCGTACTGTCCCACGTGATACCGCTTCCACGACTGTCTCGCACTCATGTGTGGTTTGTGTGATAATGGCGCACTGTGATTGGCCCGCTTGACATGTCCGTTGCATCTCCTGGATCGCACTCCACACTTCAAACTCCGTGACGATCTCCGGCGCTAATGCGGGAGCCTGTGGGTGCTGAACACGAACAACTCGGACCACACACGAAAAAGAGCGCCGGAGAAGAACGAATAGTCTCGGATAGCGAGGACGGGTACAGCGCTAATGTTCATGGGATTTGTGCCCTGCGTTAGAAAGGATTCAGGTTCATGATGAGAGACCCAAAGAAAGTTCCGGTTCCAACTTGAACCCCGGAACCAGAGGGCGAAGAAGCGAGATTCCGATTCAATTCCGCTAGAGGATAAAGGAAGCTTTCGAGAAGGAAATTGGAATCATCAATGTGAAATTTTGGTGCCCATGGGATGGGCCAGCTTCCCTAAGTTCGGTATAAAATGGTGATCCCTTGATTCCGAAGGACCCATGCTCATCACGACGGAAGTTGCTGGACTAACATAACACGGCATCCAGCATTGATCCACCAACGTCGACGTCTGTTGTTGTTAATGATTGACAGAATTGCTTATCACTGCCCTTTGCTCATCTCGTTCCTCTGTCCGGTGTCTCGAAGTGCAATCCGTCGTCGACCGGAGTGGAACCCCGATGCCTGTAACGTTCCCCTCCGTCCACGTCCGGATAGCCACGTCCCACGTCTCCATTGCACAACCCCAGTCGTCCAAAGTCGCTCAAGTCCGGCACCTTCCCCCGCCGTCCGACAGGGTCCACTATGACGTTCGTTGACGCTTGTTCTATCTCAATTTCACTCTGGGGGCGCTTTTGACCCTGATGTTCTCCCCCTCACCCCGCTTGGAACACTGCAGTGCAGGGTTTGGGGGTTCAGTTAGGCAGCTGGATGTGTGAGGGCAGAATATGGTGCACAGGGTTCAATCACAAGGGCCGGATGTCATAACCGACTGGTTTATCTACGATTCGGAACCAGCCTGATCTGCACTTGAGGACCCTTGTAGGGGAAGGTGGTATGTGTCAGGTTGGAAGTAACGGTAATGGTGCCACGAACGTCACCGGAGAGCTTGAGCTCTGCAGAGGAGCAGAAGGAGAGGACGATGACGCCGAGAGTCATGAGTTTTGGTGGCCTTTGCTTTTGCCTGAGAAGCCATCTACCCCCGTAAACCTGAAGAACTTGATTAACTTTCTCGACTACTCGGCCAATTATCACCACAGTTTTGGAGTCGAATTTTGCATGGTCATCTCTCAACCCAGCTGAGCTCCACCTCCCGGACCTTCCTCTTGTTCCCTGGGTATCCGTGGTTGGGAACTGCCTGCACCACATACCAGATCCAGGACGACGCCCCTACCGGTGTCATGCGCAGCCTGGTCAATCTTAACACCCGGATTTGCGCCAGATCATGCCTAGGTTGATATCATCCCTTGATTCTTCTCGATCACCCGTATTCAACTACGATGTTCACTCCCTCCTCGTCCAAGTTGGCATAGGAGCCATGACCATTGCAAGACTTTACGGATCCACAGGAACTCCATCGCGACCATCGTAAGCATACGTGGTCTACTGACCATCGGGAGCCTTGCGCTGAGGAAACAGGTTGAGGAAGATAGCAACTGCGATCGTTTGTTGGTGCTACACGAGGCCTAACATGCGACATAGGTACCTGTAGGCCGGTGCGGATGATAGGCATTGATACGAACTCGAAGTCAACCACACCGACTCCGAGTTCCGGAAAAAGAAACAAAAATCAGATGCCGTCCTGGAGAGAAGATTTGCCAAGTGCTGCAGATCAAATTATCTTCACCAGCCACAGAAGAGGTGAAGGGAAACGGCCAATCAAGATAAAACGTCCAATATCACTACCGAGATGCGAACCACGGAGAACCCCTAGAGATGAGGACTTGAGCTTAGCTGCACCAAGGCAAGGAAGTCGGCGAGTGTTTCTTCACTGTCTCAACGAAATGCAGGAAATACGAAAGCGAGAGACATGTCCACTGGGAATCCAAGATTCGGTTCTATTGCAGACTGCACGTCCTTTCCACACGAACCTCGAAATGTGCATCATCTTACCGGATGCCGGTTTCATCAATGGAACAACTCCATCCTCCTCATTACCTCTGCATACAAACTGATGTCGACAGGTCTTCGTGAGCAAAATCAATCCAGGTAGCAAGAGTTCACGGAAGACCCCGTCCTGAATTGACGGCATTCGCAACCTGGCTAGTGTTTGGCCTGTTTTCTGCGCGAGTGAGCGATGAACACCTCTGGAGAGTTCAAAATCATATCAAAACCTACCAGCATATCTTTCATAACTGTCCAGATACAGCTTGTGATCGCTTGTTGTCTTCTTAACAGCTTCATGTTCTTCAATTGCCTTCAACCACTTTCCAAATCGACTGTCCTCAGCCGCTGCTGGCCATCCACGATATGTCCCCAATACACGAGAAAGGCGAATCATCCACGGTGCAAACGAGACATCAACGAATCTAAGGTCAGGTCCCTTCAAACAGCGGTTGACCTGTCAATATCGAGCCTCCAGTTCGTTCAATAGAGCCACTTACAAGAAAAAACGGCCCATCCGCATCCGCAGCGTCAACAATCTTTGCAATCTGTTCGCACTCGCCACCAACACCGTCAGCTCCTGTACCATCTATTTGCTGACTGCTTGCACACCGACATCCCACCATCGGGAAACAAATGGTCCAATGCACAACCGGCGGAGCCGTGTCTTTCGCATTAGCCCGCACCTAAAAGTGTATACCGAGCGTTGAGGAAATTGACGTCATGCGGGGGAGAAACGGTGGTGAAAATCAACACAAGGGTGTTTTTTGTGGTGCGGGAGTGATGACGTCCGTTGTCTGGAAGAGAAACGGCATGGAGCAGATCGCAGACCGCATACTGCGTTGATGCGATAGCGACCTAAACTTCCTGCCAGGGATATCGCCACTGGTAATTTGAAACAGCTTGGATTGCAGTGTCGACTAGCAACACCCAAAAGACGCCGGAGAGAGTCCCGAAGAATTCGCTATGAACGCGTAATCCTGATGAGGCCGACGATGCGGTGGTCCAGTATGATCGGCACTGCATGAAGAAAATAACAACCTGGGGATTCGTGTGTTAACTGACCTCCATCTTTAATTCTTGAGCAAATTCAGTTTGTTTTCCCATCTCTTGCGCCTGCAGAAGGCGATAGAATCCGGGAATGATGTTTCGGTTTATCTGCAGAATGCCGTCAGCAGAAGAACGATTGCCATTGCATCGTGACATTGTAATGTGTAGTTGGATGGTGGTTGATGTGAGCCGAGTGGATAGTGGTCTTACATGGTCGACCCAAAGGCGGGAGTCCGCACGGGATTTCGGGTCGGTGGGGAGAAGAGGGTGCTGCTCAGTTATGTCTTCAAGATATTCAAGGAGAACATTGGATTCGTGACAACCCCATCTAGAAAAAGTCAGACAAGTTGTCTGTGAATCTCATTGCCTTCTGTGACAATATTTCGAAAGGAAAACATACTCTCCATGCTTCAATGCTGGGACTAAACCCCGAGGATTGATGTCGATCAAGAGCTTGGGCTTTTTGTAGGGATCAACCTGTCAAGGCTCAATTAACTTTCTAGACAATAATCGTAACCATGCTGATGAATTGCGTAAAGCGTCTCGAAACGTCCACCAACCTCAATGTATTGATAATCCAACCCTTTCACTTCGAGTGATATCCACACACGTTGAACAAATGGACTATCCACATCAGCCATTGTTGCCGACCCCTGGATGCGCCGGTAACCTACCAAAAACACGCACCAAATAGCTTCAGCTGCTGTTCGCTTGATCGGCGCTGTACCGTCCGCAATGCTTCCCCCGTGGCTTGCTTATGATACTCCTTTTGATTTTTCTGTTGATTCTCGGTCGACATTGCTCGAATAACGGGAGGCGAGAGGCAAATAGGACGTAGGGGGAAGTGGGCGGGGCACGTTGAGGTGGAGGTCTGGGACGCAAAGATACGTATGCTTCTAATGGCAGTTGTTGTAGCCCGGGCGGTTGGTGACATCCACACACAGAATAAAACTCGCCTCGCGGAATCCTTTGTCGTTGGAGCCTTTTAGTCTCGTCGTCGTCGTCGTTGGGGGTATGTGGTGTTGAGGGAGACGACGTTGAGGGGCAAAGGGCGCAATTGAGAGGACTAGATGACGTTGCGGGTCAGTGCCTTGATTTTGTGAGAAACCCTTATCCAGAAGCGAGTGACTGACTATGATAGATATAATGTGATAGATAGCTGCCTGGACGTTCCGCTATCCAGACCATCGACGATATACTGGCGTCAACGTGCAGAAAACATGCGGAATCCGGAAGGACGGGGGGAAGGCGAGGTCATTATAAGAAGACCCGGGACGCCCCGGAAGTCGACCAGATGCGAATTGATGAGGATATCGGAAACTGCAGCGGGAGAGACATTGTGGGGGAACAGAAGAGACCGGAGGAAAGGGGGAAGGAGATAGATGAGGACGGAGAGAGTAGCGAGATGGAGACTGAGATGGATGGAAGTGGATGTGGTGGATGGACAATGGTGGTTTCTCGCTCGACCGTCGCCCGCCCGCTCACTCGCCCCTCTTCCTCGCACTTCTTCAGACGATCACCTCTTCACAGACGCTCATGGACGGCGACGATGTTTCTTCAACATCCATTGCGATCCCACACCATCCTCTCCGCTCGACGTCGAAGCCTTGCAACCCTCGACAGACCAGTGATACCACATTGGCCGATGCTTCCTGCACTTCATCGCAAACTTCCTCTTCAATCGGTAGCAGAATCAGCGAGATCACCACCGTGGTGTTATCCCCTACGCGTTCTTCCTCTACCCCCCTCTCTCTACCGAACATGTCGACGTCGTCGCCTCATCTCTTGGGCCAACATCATCAGCGTCTGAGCTCGAGGCAAACATCCAGTCTTCTCAGTCGAGGGGTTTTCTTCCGAAGAGCCTGCTTCGCCGCTAATCATCACCAAATGCGGAAGATCAATTGGTGACATCCCCATTGAGGGCAGATCAATGCCTATCGTCCGGATGAACTGCAGGCCCTGTGAACCCGAGCCCTTGACCTCCCCTTCGACAACCACGACCACGACGCCCTAAGAGCTTTGTCGAATCAGCTTCGTCCACTCATCATGGTATTCTAACGATCTCGATCTCTTCAACGCGACCGACCATCACAATCGCCGATACGACGGATTGCACTGTTGGGTGGATCAGCAGGGATCGTCGGCGGAAAAACTGGGCGGCCTGGCGATGGGGATCCTGACACGGCTATGTGGCGAGCATGATATGGGGGTCAGCTGGCTCTGGTATGGTAGAGACGCGAGAGGAGGTGGAAACAAGATTCATCAAATCTCATCCAGGGCTCGAGGAGAGATGGTGGGGTCGCGGATAGTATGAAGATGACACCGCGTACTGTTTCCGGATACAGAAAGGGTATAAGTGTGAACTACTGCCGGTTTCTGCCCGTTTGTCACGGTTTGTAGAGCAGGAGAACTTGAAGACGAAACTCGACTATTATGAAGGCGCGCTCACCTCAGTTCCCGTCGCCTTGCGCCGAAAAGATCGCATCGCTCACCGACATCATGTTATCGACAATCGAACACAAACCTCCCTGACTTTTCCCACTAACGTGGCCATAGGCCACATCTCCCCTATTTCCAGGTGCAACTTTCCCTTCCGAGCGCACAATCCCCGAGACTTCATCAACGTCCGAATTCAAAACAACACAACTATACGGTCTCGAATTCTTAATGAGCCAGAACAGTTATTCCTGACATCGCCGCGTTTGTCAACTCTTCTCGACATTACAACACGTGTTGGGCCATGAAGCTGAATGGCAACTAACCACTACATTTCTTCAGACCACCAAGCCAGATATTTTCCACATGTCACCCGATATTATTGCGTCCTACAATACGCTCGAATCCTGGCCGTGATACTGTGCTGGTTGAAATTTGTGGTTCAATCGATAACTCATTCACTGATATCAGGGGAGCCGTTGACAGCAACACCGTTGGAGTATTTAGAAAAAAACGTATTCTTTTTAGGTGTAAATAAGAATGGCAGCTGCCAATCGCGCATCAAGGTGGGTGAGTAATGATTGGCAAGAGATCCAGATCCTCGCGGGATGGCAGAGCGTCTCTTCAGACAGAAAGTTGCGTCAGTCAATTTGGGAAACTGAGAGGCCGTACTCGTTTCCAAAGGAAGAGAGAACTGTTCAAGTGTATATACTCGTACTTGCATGTTATTATGGATGTGCAAATAAAATAATAATAATAATAAACAGAGAAAAGAAAAACCTACAGTACCTGGGATTCCCGCATGGTCACCCACTGCAGTACTAATCAGGCGATACGATGCTTAGATATGGCTGAGCAGACGGGAAGCCTCGTTTTCATCTTTCTATGACCGTAGATGTTGGCTCCCTATTCTTTCAATATATAATCTCACTAAATTCTATATAATACTATTACTCGACGGAACCTAGGGCCGGGACAAGAAGTGGCCAACGGGATCCGGAAAAGCTACGCAGAACTAAGCAATAGAGGAGTGGACGTGCATCTGCACTGGGTACCCGGCCATCAAGACATTATAGGTAATGATACAGCAGACAAAGCAGCAAAAGAAGCTGCCACCCGTAACCCGAATTTTCGGCGGACTCGGAAACCCTCATTAGCCCATATCAGCCGGCTGATCAACGAAGCCAGACACCAAGAAGAGAAGCAGTGGTTTGGGGAGAAGTGCCAAAAGTACTATCCTCAGCGGTACAAGCTCAGGAAGTCTACCAAAGTGGACCCAACAGCGGCAAAAGCTCGGAAAAAAGTCGCTCTTCAATACTACAGGTTTGCGGCAGACCGCGCAGTCACAGCGGTCTACCTAAAATCGATAGGAAAAAGAGACAGCGACGAATGCTGGTGGTGCGACGGACCCCGTCAGACCCGCGACCACCTATTCAAGGAGTGTAGAACATGGAGAAGGGAGCAAGAGGGGCTCTGGAACACGCTGAGGAAAGAAGGGTTCATGAAGACGCACGCGTTGTCGACAATCTTCGCAGAACCCAGAGCCACCCCGGCGCTCCTAAACTTCATCCAAGACACGCTTGTGGGTAGGCCAAAAACAGAGGAAGAAGACCGAGTTGAAGAAGAGCGAGTGCATGAGGAATGGGGCTGGGAGAGAGAGAATGGGGGGGCAGAGGAGGATATGAGCGTATAGAAAAGCAAGGGAAGAAGAAACCGGCGGATGTAGGAGAGCCCAATGTGCACAGCAGTGTACAGCTCAAAAGGTGGCCACTGCAAAGGCAGCAAGGTCAGCGAGAAAATGGTTGAAAACGGATGAAGCAGAGTCTTGTAGAATAGAAACAGCATCACGCTGTGGAAAGGGGGGGTCTGTAAGTTACCTCGCGCCATATCCCAAAGGGACGCATGCGCTTAAATGATTACAAACAAACAAACAAACTATTACTCGACGGCTTGGTCGAGATATCACTCGCCTCAGGGACGAAAGTTCGTAGTGAAGGGGCCCGGAGACATGGCGAGATTAAGGGATTGAAGGGTGGGAAAGCGCGGGTCGTCATGGAAAGAGTGGCGCCGAGGTTTGTATGGCGACGGCGGGGGATGAGATCCCAGTTGTTGCAGTCCTCCATCTTCAGCAACCGTCCATACCCTTCACTGTGCAGTAATCATCCCATCTACCTATCCATCCACCACCTGTTCCCATTCCTCATCATGTTTAACATGCATCACCATACCCCTCCACACCGCTCCCTCCCGCCATCTCTCCCCTCCGCAGATTCGTCACCTCCGCCTCCCGGAGGGAACCGAGTGGGGAGTGGGAGAGCCATCGCATGCCGGCCTGGGATGCGCTGTTGGTAGGTAGAGGTTTTGCTGGATTTGTGGTGGTTGGAGATGGTGTGGGTTTATGCACGGATGAGGCAAAACCTGGAGACGGGGGCGATGGTGAAGAAGAGATAGTTGAGGAAATGAGGTGAAGAGTGAACATTACAACTTCCCCCAGTCACTGGTCAATGATTGTATTTGAGTGACCCATAATGACTCATAACTCCTGGAGCGTTGAGACAGCTCAGTGCAGGCTTACAATACCGTTGTTGGGGCTCGATTGAATGCTGCTACAATCTAATAGCTTTATTGCGGAGATTCCGGTAACCACATTGTGCTCGACAAGCTCCAGGTCATCAGATATCACCCCCACCTATCCACCTAAACCTCTCAACCCGCCATCTCTCATCCCATCTCGCCTTCGCCACGCCTCATTCAACACCTGCCCACGGGTTCCCGCATCTACCGCATCTACCATCCCAACCCGGAGCCCAACCAGCACATTCCTATCCCATCCTGCGCACACTTCCCACATCACCATCCTCTTCCTCCACATACCACATTCGCAATACCCTTTCCCGCTTCCCCATGCCCCATTTCCCATTGTGACGCCTCAGGCACCCAAATCCAGACTCAGGCTTAGCGGGCTCAAATCCTACTGCGCGCCTTGCAGCCAATCGTGCTCAAGCTGGGATGCAAGGGCCCTTTGCCTCCACTCTTTACTCTGGAGTGAATGATACCGGTACCGATGTTGTGGAGGCGCACGTTGTTGCCTGTCGCAGTAGTTGCACAGAGAGGTATGACATGGCGGGTATCCAGTCAGTCAGTCAGCCAGCCAATTCATCCAATCCATGTGTAGCAGGCCTGGTTATCGATAAACTCGATCCTGCAGCAAAAACCACGTTGTGGGTAGCATATACACGCGGTGTCCACGTCGCCGTTGTGGGTATGACGTCGGGGCTGTATCAGTATTCGTAATGGTATATGGTACCCGTTCTATGGCAGCGCGATGCTCAGGCTATTGCGGTTGCTAAAGTGGGAAGGGTGGGATCGATTAGGAGGGAAGGAGGAGGGAGGGTTCCAGAACAAGCACAGGGCTGAAAGAAGAACAGCAGGAGCGAAAGAAAGAAAGCAGAGAGTCATACCATGCTAAGACTGTCACAAAGATGGATTGGATGGGTACTCGTATGTACAGCCACTCGGTCTACCCCGGCACAATCAGAACTAGGCACCGGGTTCGTGAGCCATGGGTTTGAACGCGAACTTTTTGTGAGAAGTTCGCCGACGCCGGACGTTTGGGAAAGAGAATTAGGGTTTTGGGGTGCGAATATGTGGACATGATGCATTCGCACACTGGTAACTAACGGCGCTTTGTTGTGGAACGTGTTGCATCTGGGAAGAGTATGGGTGGGAAGGTTTATGGAGCGGATGGATGGGATGGATTGGAGAGGAGATACCAATATGGTAGCCATGGTACGGGATCCATGAGATGGGAGAAAAGCTCGAGGATGAGGTGATGCAGGGCAATGACAGTATGCAGGGCCAGGGCAGGAGCCTACACAGCCGAGCGGGGAGGATTGAGATGATTGCAATGGAAGGGAATCATGGGATAAGAATACCGTAAATCAAGAATAGAATGCCTTCCCAGGAATAGAATAAAACGGGAGTGGATGCATTACCGGTAGCTAGATCGCATATATTTACAATGCAAATGGATCGCATGGCATAGCATCGGTATACGTTCCAGAACCTTGAACCTTTGAAGTTTGAACTTACTACCCAAGGCGATGGAATGCTATGCGTTGTTGCCTCGTCAAACCCCTCAAACCCGTGGAGACAGAATACTTCATCGTTGAAATATCTGTGGTCCATCGACGTAACAGTGCCGTAGCACTGTACCACCTCGTACACCTGTAGCACAGTCCAACCCGCTAGTTACCTTGAAGTTTCGAACACTTCATTCTTCATCAGTCACGCTCAATGCACCCGCAGCACTCGCCCACTGGGAGCGTGCCACATGCTCTCCAGCTCCATCCATCTCATCCATCTCGTCTATCCATCTCGCCTAGCTCCATCCAGCTCCAACATGCCCCTTGACATCAGCCGTGATCTGATATGGTAAATTGGCAAGATGGCATGGCATCACAACACATCTGATCGCGTCCCCTCTCATCGTCATCGTCATCGTCACCAGGCATCGTGCAGTATGGGGGGTTTCGATGTTGTTGGCGGTGGTTGTTCCTGTTGTTCAAGTTGGTGATGGTGGTGGTGCTGAAACTTGGAACGTTACGGAGATTGCAACTTGGATGGATAAAATCGATGCGCTGCAAGGTGTAGTGTGGAGGTATGCAGGGTGGTGTGCAGTGCGGTGTGGAGTTCCAGAAGATGGAAGGAGTTCAGGGGAGGTGGGAAACAAACAAACAAACAAATACCCAACAACAGCATCAATTCAGCATGAGAATCCAACACGCATCGTTCATAGGTACCAAGTGATGCTATCGCTATCCCACGAATAATGCACATAGATCGACCATACCAGGTCAAAGTGGGTACCGCATCCTTCCTGTCCGCCATCCGCCCTCTGCGCATGAACCCTCATTCCAGAAGTCCAGGGGCGGTTCGCGATCCTTGGTGTGTTGATGCCATCCATGGAATAAAGTAAGGAATGGACAGCATTGTTATCTATCTCAGCAATGCTATATATCATTTTGTGTTTTCGCTTCAAACCTATAAACGAACATCTCATTTCCCCCGACCTGAGCCCAAGAAGATCATCAGCGGTGGTGCTTCCGCAGCACCAGCGAGGAACCTGGAAGACAAGACTGCCAATACCGGTGGCAGAACGGCGACATCTCCGTCGTCAGTTGCCTTGCGGAGAACGCGGGATCGATCAAGATGTTCTTTTTCTCTGCTTCGCCCCAGGAGTGGAAAAACCATCCACATGCGCGGATGACGGGTCCGGGAGGGAAAAAAAATTGTGTTTCAACGAGTATTCCAAGTTTTCAGCTTCATGTCGAATCTGGTTAACGTTACCGCCGATGGTGTTTCCCGTCGTGGGCTGATTCAGCGAGCGGCGGAGGCGCCCACCCCAAAAGAAGCTTCTGCTCCCAACAACACCAGGCGCGAGACTTTGCGGGCAGCCAGCCAGCCAGCCAGGCCAGGCGGAGATGGCCCCGTGCCCAGACGCAGAGGCTCGCAAAGACCGGGTTGGAAAACCTAAGCCAGGGACTGGCTACAAACCGGATTTTGCTGGGCAAAGATTTTTGGACTTCTATTTGCGAGTCGAGTCGTTGGCAGGAAATTGTTGCGATTTTCATCAACAAATTATTTGTGTGAAGAATTGCGGGGTCTGGGGGGCCGTTGTATATAGGGGACCACCAGGAGGGGCTTCAGGACTGGCTCGGCAAGATGGTTCCTGGGCCTAGCTTGGTGTGTCTTGGATAGGCTGCTAGTGCCGGACCTATGATCGCTTGGCGGATAGGCGAAATGCAATTGGGGCGCAGCAGTTTCGATTCATCATACGCGCGCGGGGGGAGGACAAAGGAGAACCGGGGATGTTAGAGAGGAGGCAAAGAAGGGCGTCTGGATAGATCGTTGAGAGCTGAGTATATGCGAGCATACATTGAATGAACGCCCGCAGAAGAAGTGGGTAGATGTTGACTTTCATAAGTGTAATTTTCAAGGGGCAGTACAGTGATCGTTCGCGGGAAAGCTGGAGGCGCGGGGGACCCTTTCTTTCTCTGTACTTTCTACTTGCGGCTTTAGATGAAGCAATTCGGGCGCTCTCTCATCCCTGCGCGGTGTGGGCCAGTGTCATTCATTACATGGAAGGGTTACACACATACTGCCATATGCGCACTTGGCTGCGCCTCCAGATGCTCTCCTCGCTGTTACTGCCACTGTTGTGGGGAGTGAGAGGTGCTTCACGTTGTTTCCCTGGATCTCTTTTCTCTCACTCTTACGGTAACACACACGCGCATCATCACCGCGGAACCTCCTTCCCCCGTCCATCCCTCCCCACTCCTCCTCCTTGTTTCTTGTCTTCCATTCCCTCACCTTATCCATTCCTTTCGCCCCTGCTGCGGCCGCTCCTCCGTCCTTCACCATCACCACCCCCCGGTCCATCCATCAACCGCTTCGCATCACCCATCTTCAACAATCTCCCTCCCCCCAAGCACAGCCCGCTGAGGTCCCAGCCTCTCCCGCTGCTCGCTGCTGCCCGCTGTTCGCCCCCTCTCCGCCTCCCCCTACCCTACCGTCTGGATATCGGCTTGAATCATTCCTGCCACCACTGGATCAACAACCAACACATACATTACCAGCGCATTGAGCTGCATCCGCATTCAAGAGAAAAGCGGCGTTCCTACTCGCAGGAGGCATTCCATTACAACAGCTCCCATCACACAACCTCCCCCCACCCTCCCTCCACACCCAAGGCCCGCCCTAACGGAATCACCTCCGACACCGTTCCATCCATTCATCTTATACGAACAGTGCGAACTTTTTCTCAGCCAGCGCACACTCCATTTCCAGCAACTGAATGCGCGCATAGGAGGAAAGAGTAGCCTGAGGTACACGCCAAAAACCCGCTCGCATCCACCCCCATCCGACGCCTCTTTACTCGAGATCATCCCGGCTGCAGTTCGGCTGAGCAACCTTTCCATCGACACTCTACAGCCCCTGTGAGGCTTTCCCCATCTGCGGCGCTCACCATGTCGAGCGACCCGAAATCTCCGCCTGTAAGTTCCCCCGTGAGACCGTTGTCGGTGGTGTGCTGTGCGTGCATCCAATTTGGTTGATACAAACGCGAAACCACAAATATCGTTGCATCATTGCTAACCAACGCGTTGAAACAGACCGGCGGTAATAACGATCGATCGCGGACACCATCCTTTGATGACCGACCGAATCCTAACAAGAATCTGTTAGCGGTGCCTTCCAGCGACTCACGGGGAGGCTCGCTGGATCAGCAAGCTCCCAGCGATGTGGTTACGCTGGTACCAGACCATCCGTCTGACGAAGACGCCAATCCGTTGAGACCGGACCCAAATAACCCAGAGGCCTTCCATGTTGAGGATAACCGTTTCGCGTTTACCCCAGGAATGCTGGGGAGACTCCTGAACCCAAAAAGCTTGGCAGTATTCCGAGCGCTTGGTGGTATGGACGGGTTGGAGAAGGGGTTGCGGACAGATCGGACATCAGGACTGAATTTGGATGAGGTATCCCTCGACGGTCAGGTTACATTTGAACAAGCAACAGGCCACCCAGATCCAAACGCCTCCATCGACATCCCAGTTGAAAAGAAAGAAAATGGCGTACATGTCCCCCATATAGGAGATGGTAAACATGAATCTTCAGCTTTTCAAGATCGGTTACGTGTTTTCGGCGACAATCGACTTCCGGAGAAAAAGTCCAAGAGCTTGTTTGAGCTCATGTGGATTGCATTCAAGGACAAAGTCCTTATCCTCCTCTCTTGCGCTGCTGTTATCTCGTTGGCTCTTGGAATCTACCAGACTGTCGGTGTCAAGCACAAGGACAATACGCCAAAGGTTGAATGGGTTGAGGGCGTAGCTATTGTTGTGGCCATTGTTATCGTTGTGTGCGTGGGAGCTGGTAACGATTACCAGAAGGAGCGCCAATTCGTCCGACTGAACCGCAAGGTCAACTCATCTGCTTCTAATTCATGGAAAATATGCTAACGTGATCGCAATTATAGAAAGAGGACCGTATGGTTAAGGTTATTCGATCTGGAAAGTCCATGGAAATCTCTGTACATGACCTCTTGGTTGGCGATGTCGTCCACATGGAACCCGGAGACATGCTTCCCGCCGACGGTATCTTCATTTCCGGCCACAATGTCAAATGCGACGAATCTTCTGCCACTGGTGAATCAGATCAGATGAAGAAAGTTCCCGCGTCTGAGGTCATGGCTCAACTGGAAGCAAACGCCCCTGGTTCCCACAAACTGGATCCTTTCATCATCTCTGGTGGTAAGGTTCTGGAGGGTGTCGGTACTTACATGGTTACCAGCGTTGGTGTTCACAGCAGTTATGGAAAGATCATGATGGCCTTCCGGGAGGAATCAAGCGCGACCCCCCTGCAAATGAAACTCAATGATCTCGCTGAGGCTATCGCCAAACTTGGTGGTGGTTCCGCTGCCATTTTGTTCCTGGTTCTCTTCATTCGGTTTTTGGTTCAACTCAAGGGCGACGATTCCCCTGCCAGCGACAAGGCTCAGAAATTCATGCGCATTCTGATTACAGCCATCACTGTCGTCGTCGTTGCGGTCCCTGAAGGTCTTCCTCTGGCTGTTACATTGGCATTGGCTTTCGCTACCACCCGGATGTTGAAGGATAACAATTTGGTCCGCGTTCTTCGGTCCTGTGAAACCATGGGCAACGCCACGACTATTTGCAGCGACAAAACCGGAACACTCACCCAGAATCGTATGACTGTGGTTGCTGGAACAATCGGCGCGGACTTGCGCTTCGACGAGAAGGACAACGCTGACGTTGAGCGTGATATCCATGCTGAGCACGAGAAGCCACGTGAGTCGGCTGTTGCTAAAGTCATCGAAATTCTTTCTCCCGAATATCAGGATCTTCTCAAACAATCGATTGTTCAAAACTCGACTGCCTTCGAAGGCGAAGCCGGTGGCACTGATACCTTTATCGGATCGAAAACTGAAACGGCACTTCTCATGTTTGCGCGCAATTATTTGGGAATGGGTCCTGTTACCCAAGAACGCGTGGACTCTAACATAGTTCAACTAATTCCTTTTGACTCTGCTCGCAAGTGCATGGGTGTTGTCATCAGGAGAAACGGTAGCTATCGATTGTTCATCAAGGGAGCCTCGGAGATTGTCCTTAGGGCCTGCACCCAGATTGTTGTACCTGGGAAAGAGGGAATCTCCACTACCCCTCTCTCCGAGAAGGTTGTTGAGGGCATCACTGAGACGATCAACGGATATGCTTCTCGCTCTCTCCGCACTATCGGCTTGTTGTATCGTGATTTCGACACATGGCCTCCGAAAGGCGCGAAAACGCTCCCCGAGGACCCTGCTCAGGCCGAATTTGAGGACATTTTCGAAGAGATGACTTGGATTGGTATCGTCGGTATTCAGGATCCGCTCCGTGATGGTGTTCCGCAAGCTGTGGCAGAGTGCAAGAAGGCCGGCGTGTTTGTGCGCATGGTTACCGGTGACAACGTTAACACGGCCAAGGCAATCGCTGCTGAGTGCGGGATCTATACGCCCGAGAACGGTGGTATTGTCATGGAAGGACCCACCTTCAGGAACTTGTCTCCAGAGGAGATGGACCAGAAAATCCCCCGGCTCCAGGTTTTGGCTCGTTCTTCCCCTGAGGATAAGCGGATTTTGGTGCGCAGGTTGAAGGAACTTGGACATACCGTGGCTGTTACTGGTGATGGTACCAATGATGGACCTGCACTCAAGATGGCCGATGTCGGATTTGCCATGGGTATTGCTGGTACTGAAGTCGCAAAAGAGGCTTCCTCGATTATTTTGATGGACGACAACTTCAGCAGCATCGTCAAGGCTCTCATGTGGGGTCGTGCTGTCAACGATGCGGTCAAGAAGTTCCTTCAGTTCCAATTGACCGTCAACATCACCGCTGTTCTCCTTACTTTTATCACCGCCGTTTCTTCTGATGATGAAACTTCGGTTCTCTCTGCCGTCCAGCTCCTCTGGGTTAACTTGATCATGGACACTTTCGCCGCTCTCGCTCTTGCAACCGACCCGCCCGCCCCGTCGATTCTCAACCGGAAGCCCGATCCGAAGTCAGCTCCTTTGATTACTGTCAACATGTGGAAGATGATTATCGGTCAATCTATTTATCAGCTCGCTGTCAGTCTCGTCCTGCATTTTGCCGGAAAGAACATTCTCGGTTATGATGACAGCAAAGACAAAAAGGACGAACTGAAAGCTTTGATCTTCAACGCCTTCGTCTGGATGCAAATTTTCAATCAGTACAACAATCGCCGTCTCGACAACAAGTTCAACATTTTCGAAGGCGTGACCCGAAACTGGTTCTTCATCGGCATCAATCTGGTGATGATTGGAGGTCAAGTCATGATTATTTTCGTCGGCGGCGCTGCGTTCTCTGTCACAAAGCTTGACGGCGTACAATGGGCTATCTCTATCATCATTGGCGCCATATCTCTCCCCATTGCTGTCATCATCCGCCTTATCCCCGACCAAATTATTGCAAAGATCATGCCTAGGGCGATGACGGGCCGACAAAAACCCACACCTATCATTATCGCTAACGATTCCCGATACGAATGGAGCCCCGAATTCTATGCGATCCGCGATGAGCTCAGGTTTCTGAAGATGATTCGTGGCGGTCGTATCAACCAGCTCAGGTTTAGAGGAAAGGCAGCGATTCAGAAGATGTGGCCCTCCAGTTCAAAGAACAGCGATGTGGAGGCCAACAATAACAACGCCGACTCGCAAGGCCCTCGCAGCCGCTCAGGTTCTATGTTTGCTCTCGCCCTCGTGGCCCCAAGCTCCATGGCTTTCGGTGTCGGACGCAGCCCAATTGAGAAGCCGCAACCTGGTGACCCCGACGCGCCCCCATTTGCACAGGACATCTCTCGTGCCAGCTCTCCACGCCTGGATGAGCCGACTACCCCGAGGGGTGATGAATCGAGACCGCCGGTTGCGCCAGGAATCCCCGAGATCTCGCCCTCTTCCCAACCAAACACCGCCTCTCCTTCCGATCATCCTGAGAAGTAGACAGAATCGAGCTGAGGACACTGAAGAGCATGGATGACATTGTGATTTAGACTGTTATTGTTTTTATTCATCATTTTTTTTTCCTTTTGATGCCTTTTATTTGCGTGTTGGCTACTACTAACTAAAGTTTCCGATTTTCGTATCATCGTCATATCCTATCAGGAGCGATCTTTTTACCATCAGTGTTTTTTCTTTTTTTTTCTTTACTGGTCTTTTTTCTTTGTTGTTATTAGCTGTGGCCATCGATCGGATTTATTGAGTAATGTCTCCTTTTTTCTTACCTCGGGTTCCTTCCAGAATGTTGTTATTACTGTTACTGTTGTTGGGAATTCGTTACTGTGGCTATAAACAGGGATTAGTTATGTAGAACGGTGTACCTTATTCCTTTTTTTTTTTCTCCTTGTGTCTGTGTCGGTCATTTCCATTTTATTGTTATCGTCGTTTTTTTTTTTGCTAAGTTGCTAGGCTACTACTGGATGTGTGTGAGATACGGATGAAATGCTCGCAGCTGTTGGAAACGGGGAATAGGAAACACGGGATGGGTTATCTTAGCTGAAATAACTGTTTTATGATGCGGGTTTGCTTCATCTCGTGTACACGCGTGAGTGGGGTGGGAGTGTCGTGTTATTTCGTGTTATTTCATGTCGTTTTATATCGTTTTATAATGAGCCGGATGTTTGATTGGTTTATAATTTACTACTACTACTACTACTAGTTATGGGTATGGGTAGAGTTTGGTTGCGTTCGGGGGTTTGCGCTACCGTACGATAGCTGGAGATAAAAATGATACCGATTGTTGTAACTTGTAATTTCGGGAAGTGGGCAATAAAAAACTTGATGCGGCGTTGTTGTGTAATTGTGTCGACGTGGAAAAGTGGAAAAGTGAATAGAGGCTGGCTGGCTACCGGCATAGGCTATTTGGTGTCGGAGGGTTTGTTTGAGCTTGCACAGGAGCACTAGGATCATACGGTGGTTTAACACGACAGGAGAGCGTTCTACTGATGGGAACCGGATTCTGGCAGTCACGGAAAAAGAGTGACACCTCCCCATACTACACTCTCCCATCAAGATCCGCCTTCGACGTCGCCCTTCCCCAGACCCTTTCCCTCCCACCTCCGGCCAGCAGGAGTTCACTCTGAGACCTCCGCTACACGAACCCTCTCCTGTCATCTCTTTTATTGTTTACAATCCTACAACAGGGTCCGGCTTTATCAGTTTCTCACGACAATCCTCAGAAGAAACATCGACATTGGACGCCTTCCCGTGAGCGTTTAGATCACGTTTGCAGCGAGATTCCCGGCTACCTTTTGGGCGTCTCCGCTGTGGGATGCTATCCCCCGCAGCGGGGCTTTCGACATTGTGACTCGATCCGCTGCAATAAAAGTCAAAACACAGCAGTGGCCCGCAGCATCAGCTTGTTGGGTCTGTGCCACTTTTTCGTGAGTTAGTGTTCGTCTTTGGTCTCCATATTCATTTGACGGGCGTGTTGACACGATATTTATAGAATCGAGCCTGAGTTTGTGCTCAATGTCGCGAAAAGGCTCGAAAAAGCTTTTTTTCTCCCGTGGCAGCAGCAGCACATATGACACGTATCGTAATGTGCGGCCGTTTGTCGAAGACCAGCGATTAGCCCAGACGCAAGACCCCAAAACGGCAATGACATTGTGCGAAACCTGGCCGTGTAGGTTTGACTCGAGAAGATACTCCGAGCTATCAGGATCAGTGCTAACGGGGTTTCAAAGATTCCGAAATAAAGTGAACCCGGCAACTTGGCGAGTTCCGGTTCTTCGATGTTGGAAAGCTTGCCTATACAGCCAGATGCGTAATAATCCCCTGGGGGTGATTCGTGGCCTCCAGTATTTCACTGAGCGTGTTGTGGGATCGGGCTGAGAGTAGCTTCAGGGACAGCGATTACGATGTTCTACTCCGGGCCACGACAACCCTTCACGACGTGTTCTCATGCAAGCACTGTCCTTTGACTGGTTTGGACGTACCACGTGTCTGTATGTGGGATTGTGGTGGGCGGGTGGATCGCGGGATTAGCTGAGCTTCATCATTTTAGAAGTTGGCGAGATTAAAAGCACGTTCAGGTAGTAATATATATATATATATATCTACTCTACAAAGGGAAGCATACCATGATGCTCACTCATTACAGGAACAACAGATCTCAAAGCGCTTGCGGTCCCAGCACGTTTACACATTGAGTCTCCTTCAAATTGTTCTGATATATACCAACCTTTTCCCCTCAACACCAATGCGACTGCGGGATTGGATTCCTGGGATCTCGTAAAAAGAAGTGATCTGGGATTTCCATAAGATGGGTTACTGTGTGTGCCGGATGATGGGTGATCAGGGAGTTTGGAGAACTTGGGATTTTGGGCGGTGGAGTTGTGCCTGATGAATGTTATTACATGTATAATTACGACAGGTTGAGATTTCTTTCTGGGAGTGGTGCATCTCGTAGTTGTTAACTGGGCGACGATTTCATTGGTCCACTGTTGAGGTGATGTTGCTTGCTGAGTCAGCAGTGAGTGTTGGGAGTCTTGGCAATCCCGCTCTGCATCGCTCTTTCTCTGGTGTCTCTTTTTCTCCTCTTCCTTTATTTCACTCTTTCTTCATCTTGTACGCTGGTAGTTGGTGTTGTTTTTGCTCTGCGCTTCTGGTCTCCCACGGCATCCTTCCCCAACCCTAACCACTATGGCTTGCTTTCATGTGCCACTAGCCACTAGTGTGGCTAGGTTTGGTTACCAGAAGCTCTGTCCTTCCAGCTTGAGCTATCCCATGGTCCAGAACCGCCCGACCAACAATATTTTTTCATCGCAGACCCACACTCACCGCCGTCTACGTGCCCAAAATAGAGAATGGAAACAATCAATCGATGCGTGATTTTCCCGCAAACTCTGTACCACGCGGACTCTTCTCTCTCTCCGTGGCCGATGACGCTGAGGGGCGGCGGCGCACTCCGGATCTTCGAGCGGTGGCCGAACGTTGACAGCTCCGTCCAGGCCGTTGACAGCCGTCAGTCAGTCACGGTGCAGCTCCATCATCAATCACCCCCGCTGTCGCTGTCACTGCCCCTCCCCCCGCTCTCTCTGTGTCTCCAGCACTCCAAGTGCAGACTTGTCAACTGCCCTTTGAATCACCCACCATGTTCCGAAACCCTACTTCTCGCTCGGTGCTCCTCCGTCTCCCTTCTTCGCGAGCTTCGCAATGCTGCTTCTCCTCCCCATCCGTCGTCCGGACGACCCGGAGACAAGTCCCGCGGATTGCCCGCATGTCCACGCTCGCCACCTTCAAGGTCCCCGCCATCAACAACGAGCCCAACGTGAGTCTTGTATCAACACAGCCACTTCCATTCATCACCTAACTCGTCATCCTCCAGCACTATTACGGCCTGAAGACCAGCGAACGCGCGGCGCTGGAATCTGCTCTCAACGCCCTCCGGAGCCAGTTCCCGATCGCTGTCCCGCTCAAGATTGATGGCAAAGACATTACGACCCAGCAAACACAGCCCCAGTTCAACCCGGCATCGCACTCGACTGTGGTTGCTGATTCCGCGATTGCCACACCCTCAGATGTGTCCAACGCCATCAACTCTGCGCTGGCCGCAAAGGCGTCGTGGGAATCTCTCCCGTTCGCAGACCGCGCGGCCATCTTCCTCAAAGCTGCTGACCTCGTCTCGGGGAAATACCGCTACGAGTTGATGGCTGCTACAATGCTGGGCCAAGGAAAGAATGCCTGGCAGGCCGAGATTGATGCCGCTGCCGAGCTCGCAGACTTTCTCCGCTTCAATGTAAAGTATGCGGAAGAGCTTTATGCTCAGCAGCCACCAAAGAATGCGCCTGGAGTCTGGAACCGCGTCGAGTACCGCCCGTTGGAGGGATTCGTGTATGCCATCTCGCCATTCAACTTTACTGCCATTGGCGGCAATCTTCCTGCTGCTCCTGCTCTCATGGGCAATGTCGTCGTCTGGAAACCCTCACCCGCTGCTGTTCTCTCAAACTATCTCGTCTACAAGGTTCTCCTCGAAGCCGGGCTCCCAGAGAATGTGATCCAGTTCGTGCCCGGTGATGCAGAGGAAATCACAAACATTGTCTTTGATCACCCCGAGTTTGCGGCCCTGCATTACACTGGAAGCACCTCCGTCTTCCGCTCCCTCTACGGCAAGATTGCTATGGGCGTGGTGGAAGGCCGGTTCCGCGGATACCCGCGCATTGTTGCGGAGACGGGTGGAAAGAACTTTCATCTCATCCACAAATCCGCAGATGTCAGAAACGCCGTCGTTCAGACTGTGAGAGGCGCGTTTGAGTACCAAGGCCAGAAGTGCTCGGCCTGCTCAAGAGTATACGTTCCGCAGTCCATGGAGGCCGAATTCTTGGAGGGGGTGAAGACGGAGGTAGGGCTACTGAAATCCGGTGCTCCTGATGCCGGATGGGATCATTTCATCGGACCGGTCATTCATCAGGGATCATTCGATAAGCTGAAGGGAGTCATTGATAACGCGAAGAACGATCCAGACTTAGAGTTGCTGACCGGCGGAACATATGATGATTCAAAGGGCTTCTTCATTACGCCCACTGTGTACGTCGCAAAGACGCCTGACCATGAGCTCTTCAACAAGGAGCTTTTTGGGCCGGTGCTGGTGATTTATGTTTATGAAGACGCAAAGTGGGAGGAGACCATGAAGATTGTCGACCAGAGCGGGGGTGGGTACGCGTTGACTGGAAGCGTGTTTGCGAAGGATAGAAACGTAGTCCGACAGGCCGAAGATGCGTTGAGAAACTCGGCCGGTAACTTTTATATCAGTGAGTTGACCCATTCATGGTTTGTGAGAACTGAATACTGATGTATACAATAGACGCGAAATGTACGGGCGCTGTGGTCGGGCAGCAGCCGTTTGGTGGCGCGAGGGCGAGCGGGACGAATGATAAGGCTGGAAGTATGGGATTGTTGACGAGGTTTGTGAGCGTGAGAAGTATCAAGGAGGAGTTTGTGCCGACGGAGAAGGTGCATTATCCGAGTAATGAGGTTTGAAGGAGGTGGCGTGGGTTCAAGGAAGGGGGGATAATTGGTTACTGGAATGATGATGTTGAAGCCGGAATTAAGGACTCATGTAGTTAAGTTAATTATGATCACTATTAACTTGGTTTCTCCACAATCGTGATCCTTCATGTCCTGGAGGCCGACTCTCGTATTCCGGCCAGCCATGAATGGTTTTTCGAGAAAATTCTTCCTGCAAAACTATAATTAACCAAAATTATGTCGCCCCTTTAAAAAAAAAAAAAGGAATCATTCAAATAATGATTGGCCACCTCTGTGTGTAACGTGAATTTATCGCCCTGAAGGCCAACCGCGAACCTCACCTCTTCCCGACGCGCCACCACGATCACCAGAACCCACCGATTTTCAGCCCATCTCCTCCGATTCCCCTTCCCCACCACCTCCCTACCACTCGTTTTGCCCTCCCCACCCAATAATGAAGGCCGCAGCCCACCCACCACCGCCGGCCTCCATCCACACCCCCCAAGACGACCTCGACGACGCCGCCTCAGACTCCTCCCTCTCCTCCTGCTCCCCCGACTACCTCCCCGAACCCGAACTCCTCCGCTCCATGGGCCTCTCCCCGGACGGCAGCCGCCTCCCCACCGCCTCCCCCTCCCAACAACCCCCTACCGGCAACGACGTCGACATATCAGGCACGGAGTCCTCCGCCAGCGATTCCGAGCTCTGGGAAAACGAGTCGCTCCTCGAAGAGAATCTCGAGCTCATGTTCCAGTCTGTGGCGGAAGATGAGCCGGGCGCGGAGATCCCTGAAGACGAGGTGTGGGCGCCCGAGGATGCGGAGGAGCTGAAGAAGAGGTTGAAGAGGTTGGGGGAGGAAAGATTTGTTGAGGAGGTGCTGGTACAGGGCGGGATGAGTGATAGGCGTTGTTTGGCTGCGTTTGGTGTCCGTCCGCCCGCCGCGTTTCCGGAGCAGGCGGTGAGAGCGGTGCTGGCGGTTGTGTTGGAGAGGGAGATGAGGAGGAGGAAGAGGTTGCCGGAGATTGATACGGTCGAGAAGGTGGTGGAGCTGTTGAAGACGAGAGAGAGGATTATTGTGTTGACGGGCGCGGGGGTAAGTTTTTCTCCACGGTTACGGGAGGATGGGATGGATGGGTGTTGATTGAGAATGGTAGATATCGACATCTCTCGGAATCCCGGATTTCCGCAGCAAAGGCTCCGGTCTCTACGCACGCCTTGAAAGTCTCGGCCTCTCGGACCCCCAAGAAGTCTTCGATATCGACGTCTTCAACGACGATCCCACCATCTTCTACTCCATCGCCAAAGACATTCTCCCCACGACCCAACGTTTCTCCCCAACCCACGCCTTCATCGCGCTCCTCCAGCAAAAAAACAAGCTCCTCACCAACTACACCCAGAACATCGACAACCTCGAAACGCTCGCAGGTATATCCCCTGACAAATTAATCCAATGCCACGGCTCCTTTGCCACTGCATCCTGCGTAAAATGCAACTACCAAGTCCCCGGCACCACAATCTTCCCGGAAATGCAACGCGGCGTCGTCGCCCGCTGTGACCGCTGCCTCTCCCTCTGCGCCTCCACCCCCACCACCAACCCTCTAACCGGCAAAAAGAGGAAGAGAAGAATAAAAAACACGCCCCCTGCCAGCAGGAAAAAGAAGTTCTCGGAAGACTCGTCGGCCGAGGAGGAGGAGATGAATTATCGCGAGGCGGGCGTCATGAAACCAGATATCACGTTTTTTGGCCAGATGCTGCCGGATACGTTTCATAAGCGCTTGCTCGGGAATGATAGGGATAAGGTGGATCTGCTTATTTGTATTGGCACCAGTTTGAAGGTCGCCCCGGTGAGTGAGATTATTGGGTACCTGCCGCCGGATGTGCCGCAGATTTATATCTCGAAAACGGTATGTGGGAGCTCGTGAATTGGGGATGAGTGTGGGTTATGAGGGGCTGGACTGACACGTTTGATGACAGCCCGTAAATCATATCGAGTTCGACGTCGAGCTCCTCGGAAGCTGCGATGAAGTCGTGGTCGAGCTGTGTCGCCGCGCAGGTTGGGACTTGACGCATGAAATGATACCAAAGGAGTTGCCTGAGATCAAGATTTCGCGGTTGGAGGGGACGGGGAAGGGGGGTGAGAATAGGTTTCTTTTTGAGGTCGTGACGAAGGAGGGGGAGGGGGAGAAGGCATGATAGAATTGCCGATGGGGTGTGGTTGATATGGGGGAATTAGAGGCGGATGAGGACGGGACATGGGGGATGGGGTTTAGGTGCTTGCTGGGAGAGGGGATAAGAGATTATATCCAGTACTATACACCCGCGCTGTGTTTTGTGGTCTCGAGAGTCGATATACTGGCGCAAGGATTATCGGCCTTGCTTTTCTTATCTTTTTCTTTTTCTTTTTATAATCTCTTTTTATTCCATTCCTCCTTCCTTTTCCTTCTTCCTTGTCATCTTCATTTTTGTTGGATTTCCTGTTGTTCGTGTTGTTTTTGTTTCATCGCGTCTCAGCTGGTTTGATTGTTCAATTGTTATGTTCTACATATGCTATACATAAAGGGGCGGAATGGGGTTTCGGGTCATTTGTGGGGATTACTTGGCGGGTTCGGGTTGATGCTGGGGGAATATACCATATAAACTTGGATTGGGGTGTTGCATTTGCACTGACTGGAGTGACTCGGAGCACGTGAGTGTGATTATGATCATGATTATGGCACAGGAATTGATATTGATGATGATGATGATGGAAAGCTCAAGAATCCACACCGCTAGCAAGGTCTGGATGGATTGAACCCGGGAACACGGGCTTTGGTCCACGGCAGCATTACACTGGGCTACTTGCACGAGTATCTTGGTAGTATCTATAGTAGAGCACAATGATCTTCCATGATCCTCCATGATTGGCCATCAAATCTCCCCACCTCCCCTCCCTCCACAGTGTAACATACCATCTTCCCTATAAACCACAAAATCCCCATCCCCTCGCAATCACGGGAACACGATCTCGCATCTCATCACATACACAGTCGCGCGGATTCCGTAATCCCACCATGCATCACACCATCACCCACACCATCACCACCTCCGGTGTCACCATCCCGTGTCCATCACTCGCAATCCCCGTCCGATTCCGTGTTGCCGAACCGCATAGAGTGCTGTACCTGCATATTCGGTTCATTCATCATCAGCATCGTCGTTGTCGTTGTCGTTGTCGTTGTTGTCGTAGGTAGGCAGGTCTCGTATTCAGGAGCTAGTGGGGAGCAGATTAGAAATACTCGGGGGAATGTCGACATACGAGGACAGCGGTTGCTGAGAAATCAATGTCGCACGCAATTGTGCCGATCGATGGTAGCACAGGAGGCGGGGTGAAGACGCGGGGTTCGTGAAGAGATCAGGGAGGGGATTGAGGGGATATAAAGTGGTGGAGGGAAGCTGGGGATGGTTGATATCTTCAGACCACAACAGCAGCTTCAGCTTCACCGATTCAGGTTACGTAGAAGGTTAAAACTCCACCACACCACTCTCGCACATACACATACACATACACACAAAACGACATAATGGCACCGTTCGGGACTATCTATACCTGGGGACCTGGTAACCCGCGGGTTGCACGGGTATGTTTACTTATTTTCGATATTGATCTTGAATCCGACTACTAACACCCATTCTCCCAGGCCACCGCCATCGCCAACCTCAACGGCCTCGAAATCTCGGTCCCCGAATTCTCCCTCCAAACCGACCGCACCCCCGAATGGTATGCCAAATTCCCTCTCGGCAAGGTATATATCTCTCCCCCAATATCCCCCATATCCTCCCTCTCTCCATTTTCATCAATTCACCCTTCCCCTCCAGGTCCCCGCCTTCGAATCCGCCTCCGGAGACGTCCTTCTCACCGAGACCCTCGCGATCACGCACTACCTGGCTCTCTCCGGCCCACGCTCCCACCAGCTCCTCGGCCGCACCCCCGCCGAATCCGCACAAATCCAACAATGGACCGCGCACGCCGAAGTCGAGTTCTGGCCGCCGATCCAGATCTTTAACCAGATCCTGCGCGGATTCCGGCCGGCCGACGACGCGGTGATCGCGGAAAATAAGGGCAAGATTGCGAGGGCGTTGGAGTATGCCGAGAAGATTCTGGAGGGGCGGAAGTGGATTGCGGGGACGGAGGAGATTACGGTGGCGGATGTTAGTTTGGCGAGTGTGCTGAATGTCGCGTTTAAGGCGATTTTGGGGAAAGAGGAGAGGAAGTATCCGAAGGTGCTGGAGTGGTTTGAGAGGGTTACTGATGTGGAGGAGGTGAAGAGGGCGTTTGGGGAGAGGGTTTATAAGGAGTAAAGGATTGTTAGGGTTGGTGTTATCTTATGATGGGTTTTAGCGAAGTTTTGTACTTTCGGTTCAAGATTATGGTTGTTTTTTTTTTTGATGAAGAAAAGCTCAGTTTCTGAGCCTGCAAAATGATGCTGAAAAAACAAAA
>ML220164.1:0-29636 GCA_004786065.1 Ascodesmis nigricans | reverse complement strand
AAAAAAAAAAAAAAAAAGGATCATGGAAAATCACTTACACGAAAAACGATTTCAACTTAAATTAACAGTGAATGCGAATATGTGACTAAACGCCAGGATATTTCTCCACTCTACCTGCTCTCTCACAAAGCTAAACATAGGCTCCTTCCAAAGGAAAGAGGAAGCTTGTGTAAGGCTTGTGTAAGCAAGGTCACGCATGATCATTCGTATGATTAATACAAAAGAAGCGAAACGGAAAACGTCGCTTATCGCCAAAACGAAGAAAGCTGAAAAGCATGTGTATGAGTTCAATTTACTACTACTCTGAGTAGTACCGATTAATGGTGTTGTCGGGATACCATTCACCATTCACCATCCCCGCCGCGTTTCCGTTTGTTCATCTCAAGTCCTCATGCTCATCCTCTGGTCCTCCGAGTACTGCTGAGAATCATCATAAATATGAAGTAGTATAGAATGAACAGAAAAGACAATCTCGACAGCTGTATCGTTAGGTTCTTGTCTTCTGCTGCGGTTCCAACGCGTCTTGTGCATGAAAAATAGTCATTTATGGTTTGTTGTTGTAACTGGCGCCGAACCCATCCTACAACACCACACATCACATCAACAGCACACCGCCCTCCGTTATCGAGGTTCTCAGCCGATGTTTCGTATACATCCACTCATCCACTACACCCACCCACTTACCGTTCAAAACAGCGACCATCTAATCACCGCTCCAACACTCAACCAACTTCGAAGTCTCAGATTGGGGCTACTAGCCCATCATAATTGCCATCACCTGTCCAGTCCAGTCAACTCCCTCCCACCTCTGTTACCACTCTACCGCCACCAGTCACCTTCCCCACATCCTGTGTGCTTCGAGCCTTCGATATTATGAATACGACACACCGGCGTGTACCGTGACCGCACTATCCACAACCCCGTTGTGTGCTCATAAAATGTATCCAACCACTGGCTCGGTCTGTTCCGGATCGCTGCCTGGGTTGGACACTATAGTGCGTGATGCTGATGATTGGAGCTGGAAGTGCCAGTGTAGGGCTGTTGTGGTGGGAGGGGCCAATCAATAGTGTTGGTTGTGGTTGAGATGGACTTCCAATAACAGTTGGGGATTGTCGCGCGGGGTTGGGCTGGTGGTTGTTGGTGGATGAATCATGATGGTGAATGGGGTTGGTAGAGGTGATGGTGGATGCCTTTCGAGGAGGAGGGCGGGTGTGAGCGGTTGACGATGGAGAAGGGGGGCAGAGGGGATGGGGATGATAAATGATGAAAGATAGTGGGGGGGCAGTGTTAGTTACTGGTAACTATTCGACAAGAGCGGGTCATGACTTTCAGCGTCCCCGCTAACACGAGGATCCCCGATGCATATTGGCCGTTATCAAGTCTCGATAAAACCAACATTGATATCTAAAGTTTGACCTCCAACTCCCGCTGCGAGTCAAAGCGTGAGGACCCCAATTATTCCCACGCCTTTCCCCTCTATCTTCAATAGGCTCCCTTCTTTTATCACGAAAAGGCATCCATCTCCGCACCCGACCAATCATATTCTCACCACCCCCGCTCTCATCTCACCCGCCCGCACCACCACTACCACAACAACAACAAAGGCATCCAATCACCCAATGCCGTGTGGATTTCGAGTGATCTCACATGTATGTACTCCACTCCCCTCTAGTACTGGTTACATACTCTATGTAATCACATCGGCTGCTATCTGCTTCTGCACCCCAGATCTCACCGCCGCGATGCGATGGTGTCATTCTGCGTGCGTGGGGTTGTGTGCTTCTGCGGCCAGCGCAGCGTTCAGACGGTTTGAGATGAGATACGGGGTGAGGTGTTAACGTGTTCAACTGGTGTGATGAGGTCTAGAACGTATAGTGCGGGGTGGTGAAAGTGTGCGCGGTGTGCGAAATGAGAGTGGAAAGTCACGGAGGAGATGGTAGGAGGTGAGGCGCTGAGTTGGGCGGTTGAGGGAGTCTATTAGCGACTGTTGTTCCAGTTGCTGTTGTTGGAGGTCAACGTTAACGTTGGTGTTGGATTTAGCGAGTGAGGATTTGTGAGCTCATTGCGTCTCCAGATGTCAATGGTCAGTGGTGATGATGGGATGGGGTCATTGGGGGCAATGCACGCAAGCTCGACGTCAGTTTAAAGTTTTACAAGGCCTTGGAAGTGAGGGTTTTGTCTCTCCATATCCGCGTTCTGTGAAATGCTATACTCGACTTGCTGCTCTCGAAGATCGTTATGCCATTCCTCAAACTGATGTTCTCAATCTTCAAAGTTCAAAACCCCTCAACTGAAACTCAAGACGTCATCGCCATATCCGTCCCGCTATCCAAACTCCTCAAGGCCCACATAGAGAGATTCTAGTGGGGACCTCACGTTTCCTCGCCGTCTTCCATCTCCACAACTCAGTCACGAAACTAAGCTAAAAGTCTTCCCGTTCTCCCGTCTCCACGCAGACATAGCATCACTTCCCATAGTTTGACAGTTTCCATCACCGTTTCCATCATCATCATCTCCACCTTTGTCTCCACCATAAAACTCCATCTACCCGCGCTGTGGCTGGTCCTGCACGCACACACGGGAACTTCCGGGTCGCTCGTCCACAACATTCCCCCATGACATCATTGCTCACCAATCATCTTCATGTCGAAATTTTCATCATCAACAACGAAATGCAGTTTGGACCCTGTCGATCTACTGTGACTTGCAGTTGGATTCTGCAACTACGATCTTCAACGCGGTCGTGCTGTAGGAAGTCGCCAGTCGATGTTGGTTGCTAGAGCCAGCACGCGGATAGAGGGAGCTTCGCTCTCCGCACCCGCACTACCCCGCCCCGCCTGCCCGCCAACCCACCCGTCTCCGCCACCGAAGCCGTTGCTGTGACCGTACGCGAAAGTGTAACGGCCATCACGAGACCGGCGTTTTGGTTGGCTCCATGTTTCCGAGGCTCAACGAGGACGACGATGAAGGTCCAGCACGAGACTCGACGCTATACAAGGCTGGGTCGTTCGGAAGACGGTGATGGGCACTAACTAACAAGGCTGCCGGTTGGTGAGCCGGGCATCGGAGAACGAGGCGCCTGGGGTAGATCACATGTCAGAGTGTGGGAAACACAGGGCTGAAGGCACGATGGGTGACCTGCGGAGGAACATGTTGGAACCGGGTTCTCGGTGGGCGGAGATGGCGAATGAAGAGGGATCTGGGGAGAGGGGATTACGGGCGGAAGATGCGGAGAGCGAGTGATGAATGTGAATGTGAGAATGACGGGGGTAACATCGCGAATACACGTGATGGGTTGGGGATCGGATTGTGATTGCGATTTGGCAATGTTCATGGGAAACTTCAGTGAGTTCGATATTGGGGATCCGTGAATAGAGACGATCACAACTAACCTATGATTCCCAACCTAATCCACAACCGTCCCGCCCATATCCAGCACATTCCTCTCCTCAAGCCTCTCCTCCTCCTCCTCCTCCTCCACCAACCTCGGCCTCCCTCTCTCCTTCCCCCATCCAATCCCCACATCCGATTCTCCCCGCTCCATCTTCTCCATCCCCATCTCCGTCGTCAACGCGTTCAAGTTATTCCCTTCCAGACAGACACGCGATATTGTGCCTCGGTATCTGTACCCCAGATTTCGGCTGTGCCCCTCCTCCTCGTCTGAGTCCTTGTGCTACATGAATCTCACGTGTGTACGGTACTGGACACCCGCACGTGTGTATGAATCATGGGGAATCTATGCGACTCGGAGGATTGCGGGCGGGACGGAAAAACTCTGCAGGCTGGGGTAATATAGGGTGGGAGTGAGTCGATCCGGACTTTGGATATTGGGGAGGGGAGACTGGGGCTTGAGGCATGTGGTGGAGAGCTATGAGACTCATTGTGGGAGACTCGGTCGGAGGATCATGTGGGATGAAGAGGGAAATAAATGTAGTGTAGGGTGTTGTGTTGTAGTTTTCCTTTCCAGCGGAGGTGGTGAAGTTGAAAGCTATGGAGAAGTCGATTCTTGCCCTCCACGGTGCGCAATGGTATTCCGCTCTACATACTCTACATACAGCACTCGGCATCATCTCAACGACTTCTCCAGCTCCTCCATATTCTCGTCTCCAGTCCCGTGACAACACAAGTTCGCTTGATCACGCTGGTGAGATCGTGATGCTCTGGAAGTATATACAGCAGGTCACATCAGCCCCTACAATTTCAACTCGAAGCACATGCTTCCCCACGCGCGCTCGCTCTCTCCCCAACCGGCGGGTTTAAAACTTTTGTGGCACTTTGAAGCCGGGGAAATTCGTGTGTGAGAGCTGAGTTAAACGCGAGGAGAAAAACTCCGATAGATGAGGTGAGTGTAGAGTTTGAGCATGTATAGTATCTATGGATGGAGATGGGGATACTGGATTGGGGAGATACATATCTTACGACCGTAAACCACATTACACAATAGCACATACAACCCTCCCAACCATCAACATGGAAGAAGTCTTTCTCGCTGGTTAACACATGCTCTCCATCACCATCCTTTTCGTCTTCTTCCGCCAACCTCAGGGCCAACTCCCGAGTTCAATATCTTACCCGCCCGCAACAAGGATTCCCCATCTTTCGGCTGCGTCTCAAGTATCATCATATAACCACGAGTACAGTTCCTCGGTTCCATGGACATTCTTCCACCAGGACCGGGTCGAGTCCACGCCCGTGTGGGTGAGTCCAAGTCACAGTCCTTAGTAGTTCCGACGTCTGGTACTCTACTCACGCATGAGTTCGACTCAATTTCCATCCGATCCGGAGCTACAAATAAAACGTGCCAGTCACCTGTGTTGGTGAATCTTGGATCTCCTCCCCGAAGCTCCAAGTCGCCGCCACCACATCCACCACCACCACCTAACCTCGTACAGCCGAATTCAAGCAGCTGCTGTGACTCACTAACTCAGAGACCCAACCTATTCTCAGCAACCCTCATCTCCGCCTTCGGTCGGTCGTTCGGGCGGGCGGGACGACATCGCGGGACGGCCCCGGTACCAAACGCGACGGCTGTGTCACCATGATCTGTAGGAAGAAAAAAAACCTTTCCTCTCCCACCGAGACCGCGGTTCGTCTCATTAGTGTGGCCGTCGGCGAGCAGAACAGATCGCAACTCCTACACCACCCATGTTACGGCGAGTCTATACCCATACCAAACATAGTCTCTGTGTCGTCTCTGTAGTGTAATCGACACCAGGACTCACGTGAGTGGCGGATCGGTTCGTCTCCTTTTCTTGCCATGCGCCGATGTTAGTTCAGGGAAAAAATTCTTCATGGTTTCGGCCGGGAGCTTGCGGTTTTTTGCCCCGGTAAAGTCAGACAGCCGGGAGAACGAGGGGGAGCATGTCTTGCTCCCAAACGTGGCCAGGGGTGTGCGGCTTTTCTCGAAGTGCGCTAGAAGGAATGAAAGGCAATGCTTGTGCTCAACGATTATACAAGTTGAGGTGAGGCGAGTCAGGATTCAGGAAGCTTAACTCGGGCTTGATGGGTTGGAAGGTCTGTGTGTCTATGAGGACTCGGAATCGGAGTCGGAGTCGGATGTCTGTCCTCTGCTCTACTGAGTACTCTGCTGACTACATACAGCCTGTTTTGCCGCTCGGGAAGGACCGTTGGAATTAGAGATACTGTAGTGGTGTTTGTAGCCATTGTCGCCATCGCCGGTGAAGGGTCATAGAAGGGTTGATGGAAGGTTGGAAAGTGCGGAGTGGTTAAACTCGGTCGAGAAGGTGAGAAGGTGAGGATAAAAGGGATATGCCACATGCAAGAAAGCAATCATGATGGCGGGCTCCGTTCTCCGGGTCACGCTCAGCTCGCCTACACACACGTGTTGACTCCTACATATACATACGGGAGATATTGTAGTGATTATGCATGGAACATGGCGATAACGATAGAAGGAAGGAAGGAAGGAGAGAGGGAGGTGGTTGGGTGATAGCAACGCCCCGGCCCGGGGCCGTTGAGTTTTTGTTGAAGAGACAAGCAGTAATCACCTTCTCGATCCATTCCCGATTTGCTTACACCGTAGTCACCGTTAACGCATACGTGCTGTGGGATTGTGATGGCGCTTCCTTATCACCATCGTTCATCGTCGTGACCCAGGCTGTCTATCTCCATATTCCACAACCGTTGCTGTATATACATGTATGTATACAAACAACAACAGGTCAGCCTCGATCTGAGTCCCTCAAGCCCAGTCTCCAACTCCCGGCACCTTTCTCCGATCCATCCTGTATCTCGCGGCGCAGTGTCGTGTACCCGCCAGCGGGCAACCACCATCTCTGACCCATTGCGTTGTGCATCTTCCCGGAGGTAAACGAAAGCAGCGATTCCCGTCCCTTTCGCCATACCATGAGCAAAATTTACCACTATCAACCAGAGAGACAATCAATCTCTCAACCGTACATTGCATCCACGTATGACAGTGACGATACCCATAACCTCAGGCTCTCGAGCTCTCCAGGCAACCATATCAATACGATATCTCAGCCATTTCATGACTCTCACTGTCTACATCATATCCTCAACGTCATCGTCATCGCGCACCACATCCAACGATTGCGCGCTTCACCATTCCGTTGCACAGCACGACAACCCCGCGCGAAAAAAAAAAAGAGGGGTAGACATCTCCAAGGTCTAGCTCAAAGCATCAACTGAGGAGTGAGTCAACAAAAGTTAACCGCCGCGCACAAAACCACTGAGGGGAAAGGAGAAAAAATATGTCGGCATCGCATGATGATGACGCTGACGATGACTACGACGCTAAAACGCGGACAACGAAGCAAACACATCGGAGGAGGAGGAGGAGGAGGCTGTGTTTTGAGGTTAATTGGGGGGGACAACACAGAAGAGGGGAAACGAAACAACGTGGTGAGGGGTGCGGTGATGATGTGGTTTTTTTGGTTTTGATAAAACGGTTGGAGGCGTTGACGCGGATAGCTGTAGAACTAACGATGAGATATCGGGATTCTCACCCTTTGTTAGCAAAGCAAGCCGGACCTGTTAAGTTGTTGGGACTTTTTCCAATCAATGACGAAAACCATGTCGGTGGTGGAGAGATCCTGAGGAGACTCGAAGTTCTGGACTCTTCCGACCCCGCCCCGCCCAAGGCTGTGACCTTATCAAGATTTCCCCGCACAGCCCGCACGCCGCACCGCAGCTGTCAAGACTCCCCCGCATCTCAGCCTTGCGTGCGTGAAAAATTGAGTCGTCCAGGTGATCTGACTGTTCCGGAATATTGTCGCCGCGAGAGAAAATGATCAAGTTGGAGTGGATGGATAGGTGGTTGAGTCAGAGCAGTGCGGTGCAGGGAGGCCTGGAGGGAAAACATTGAAAGTGCGGGTAACGGGCTCGATGGCCACTCCTTTTTGTAGTTTTAAACCACTTCTCGACAGACAGACGTAGTCTGGGTTGGGTTGTACCATTTTTCATTCATATTACTCCCCACCACCCAAAGTTGAAACCATCCCGCACTTCCAAGCGTGCAAAGGAACGGGAGCAAGCGAACGCAGGTAGCCGGCTGTAGTCTGCAACGTGGCCATGTCAGTTTGACGCCGCACCCACATGTATCTCCATTATCACCATAAACCAAACAAAACAAAACAAAACCCTTCATCTTATTGAAACCCCCGTGAGTGCATCCCAACCTCTCAGTCTGTTGACGGGAAGAGCTCCTCAGAATGGCATCCCCATAACTTGAGCATCACCACCACAATCGAACATGACATTGCACAACCCCCCATTCTGATCTTCTGCACACGCACTTTGTACATCCAGGCTCCGACGTGCTAACAATGGTATCGCATGAACGGCAAGAACGAAGATGCTCACCGCTTCCATTTCCCTCACGTCGCGTATCTACGGCACTATTGTCCTACTTTGACACCTTCCCCCCATTATCATCATCAGCAGCCTCCAACAACCTGAACTGGCACAACAACCAATTACCGACACAGACGCAGACGCGATGTGCATCGCATCAGATCGCAGACTTGAGCACAGGGAGCTGAAACCCCCACGTCCACATCTACTCACTCATCGCGAATCACGATTCCCGCGAGTGCATCGTGGATGCATGTATGCGGTGCTGTCGGGGACGGCGATGGTGGTGATTGGAGGTACCGGTGCCGGAGTTGAGGGACTGGCGGAGAGTCGGAGCAGTGTGATTTCGGCTGTTGGGGTTGTTGTGTTGTTGGTTGGGTTGGGTTGGGTTGAATTGAGTTGAGTTGGACTGAATGAGTTGTCTTTCTTGTCTTATCCCTCACGCCGAACATCCTGTGTCTAATGTCCATTATCCGCCAACGTGCTGGTATCCCATCACCCACAGTCCAGGTATCCGATCAACGTAGTCTCAAAGTCTCGCATTACGCCGTTCATACAACCACCTCACCTTCCTCAGCCTCGTGAAGCACACACATGCCCTCTCTTCATGGGCACCGTGACCTCCAACACAACACCCAACTGCCGGTGTGTCAATCAGTCAGCCGGGAGTTTTGAATCCCCAACACCCCACGCCATCCCGAAATCCACCCACCAACCCGGAAACCTGGGCGCTAACCCACATGTAGCAACCGGAGTGGGTTTAGCGAGACAGCGTGATACCCGATGGAAGTGATGGAAGCGATGGGATGGAAGGGAGTCCAATTTCCTGGGTTTGAGGTTGCGGGTGTGGTGGTTGGATCGGGGTTGATGGGGGATGGACTCCGATGGAGGGAGATGTTGTTTTCGGTTGGGTGTGATTGGTGGGAGCGGTGTTCGGGAAGGTGTATACTGGTATGAACGGAGGTATCGTGGAGACTGTGGCAGATAAACAGAATGTTAGTCGTGTATCATAGATCAGTGCCTGCCATACTGAGCTCACGAGTGCCGCCTCTTCCTCGCTCCTCTTCCTCGCTCACCCATCTATTCATCCCGCTGTCCACATCTCCCCAACTCTCCCTCCCCATCCTCCTCATCATCGGCTACCTGCCCATCGGAAGCCTGAACCCCATCTTCTCGGCTTCCTGACACCCCCCGAAACCATCTTCTCCCGTCCCCCCTACTAGTACTCCCGCTCACCCGCTCGCCCGGCCGGCCGAGAAAAGAAACTCCCGGACCGTGGGACCGGTATGTATCGCGATGCGGGAAACGTATGATGTCCACCCGAAACGAGATTTTGAGGGTTGGGCGGTAAATTGTAAGGCGTGTGGTGAGGGCGATGCGAAGGAGGAGGAGAATCGAGGAGGAAGGAGAAGGAGAGGTCACGGTGGTGGTGGCAGTAGTGGTACTGACGGGGGCTGGGTTTGATCGATGGGGTGTGATGATTTGGATGGTCGATGTTCGAAGGTCCCATCGTTCTTAAAGCGGGAGTGCCAAACTCTGCAAGCTATAGTAGAGCTCCGCTGTCAACATGTCAAACTTCCAGTAGCAGTACCGAGCTCTGTCTCTACCAGCACGTGGGGGGTACCAACTCGCTGACCGCTCCGGCACCTCTCCTTCCATCCACCCCATCCATCCGTCTTTCTTCTCCTTCCACAGTCCAGGTCCCTCCTCCTCCTTTTCCAAAAGGCCCCAACTCCCCCAACTCCCACTCCCGGCTACGGTCCCCCAACCGTCCGCAACACCGACGAAGCGAGCACCAGAGCCGGGTGTCTGGGACGCGAACGTGGGGTGCCGCCGACTAGTCCACATAACACTAGTCCATTGCTGTAGTAGTACTAGCGGGTTGGGAGTTGGGGAGGAAGAACGAATGGGAGGAAGCTAGTGTTTTGAAAATAGCTGTGGTTCCGAGGGTGAGGGTGGGTGTGGGGGTTGGGAGATGAGATGATATGGATGGAGATGCGGTGAGATGGGATAGGACGATGGGATGGGATGGGGGCGGAGTGATGTTGCGGGATTGGGTTGGAGTGAGCAAACCTGAGGGTATGTTTACTGGTGTTTACATCTACGATATCTATCTATCTCATCAACCACTTCCTCTTCCTCTCCCTCATCATCATCATGGTCCAAACAATCCCTACTCCCAGCACCCCTCAACACCGCCTCAACCATAACCACAACCACAACCACAACCACGATTCCAATCCCCCTCCCGATCACCATATCTCTATCTAACCTCCCAGCGCCGTCACCGCCGTCACACCTTTTGTCGCGGTGGATTGGTGTATTGCGATTCCAACCGTCTGGAACTTGACTTCCCTACTCAGCTAGCACCGCCTTAAATCCACCAGTACCGTGACGGTGGTTTTGATTTTGATGTGGCAGTGATCGATGTCTAGCTTGGGCTCGTTATGGTTATGGTAGGTACGAGGGTTGGGATATCGTAGATGTCCGGAGCGGAGAGTTTTGGGGGATGGGGCTAGAGATCCGGGTGCCGGTGGGTTGGGAATATTGGGGGTCGGCGTGGTTCTCACCGCTGGGGGATAAGGCGATGGGGCGAGATTTGGAGGGAGTGGGAGTGCGAGAACGAGAGCTCGGTGTTGGCGTGTTGTGTGTGGGATGCTGGGGGATTTGCAGACCCAGGGATAGAGAATGTAGGCTGTAGTTAGAAGCTACGCTGGGAAGGTTTCTCGAATCCCACTCGACCCGATTACCGGTATTACTACATAGACTATACATCCTGTATAGTAGATACAGTATAGTATCCTCAGTCCTCGACTGTCGCCTCTCGAGAGTTGATACACCTCCCGAACACACCCACCAGATCTGTGTGCGAGCTTGTGGTGCAGATGTCGATCCCCCCCGCCAGACCGCCGACTTGCTTCAACCCGACTCAACTCGACTCGACTCAACTCCGGGCGTCACCGACGTGATACCCGGGCTTGTATCTCTGGACGCCTCCAATCTGGGGGAAATTGAATCCCGAGTCCACTCTCTGCGTCATGGTCACGGCCCTCATATCGACAGGTACTGTCCTGTAGTTACCGACACACACATACCGATCGACAGCACGCCGACTATGATATCGCCTCGAAGTCCTCGCCTACTCATGGAGCAGAGGAGCAGGGCGGAAATGTGACGGCCGGTATCCAAGTCTGTGATTCTGTGATACTGGGAGTAAAAGTGGTATGTGAGCGATCCCCGAGGCTGATACAATACAATATACCAGTACCTATCAAGTATTGACTAGTACTAGTACTTACGCCGACTCCAAGGTACTGTAGTACACGATTCAGTGACTGACACTGACTGTGATCGATGAGGCACAGGACCATGGGATGGGGCACGGGAAAATGGACTAACGAGTTTTTGTTATATATCAGTGGGAGTGAGGCGGTACCGTAGTCGGTCGGGGATGGAATATCTCGCTAGCGCCAGTACTATAGCGAGTACCAGTACCGTAGAGCACAGGGTATTGGTGCAGGCCGGGTGTGTAGTACCGCGGGGTGTTGGCACAGTACCGGAGACAGCAGCAATGAGGGTGGGGGAGTGGAAGAGGAGAATGGGAGAATGGGGGGTTACGAGGTCCCAAAAACGTATGATGACAATGATAGACTCTCGGGATATCGCCCCAACGCTTGAAGATGGAAGATTGAAGAAATCGATTCCTCTGTGTGTAATGGAGACCATGATCTATCTACTGGTAGAGTACGAGTACACAACCAGTTCCGCCACATCCCTGCGCGAATACTTATTTATAACGTTACAATGCAATACAATACTACTACTATAATTCTCCCCTTGCAATGGTACCGTACTACCATCCCGAATCCTACTAATATACCTAGGTACTGACATTCTCCTGCTACTAATAACGAAACCCCCCACACCCCATCGTCACGTTCCCACACCCGACGCCACACCGCGGCACCCCCCCCACAACGCCTCACTCCCCGATGGCATCTGTCAAACACTAGCGCATAAATCTGAACCGTCGTGGTGGCTCGATTCGCTGCTGCCACTGAAGAAACGGCCTGAACGCGAGACCGGGAGTTTGATATATGTACCTGTGTCAGTGATGGTTGAAGGGAGAATGTTGGCTGCCGTAAATGTTGGATGCTGAACTGGACTGGAGGAGCGTGGGGGTTTGGAGGTTGGGGCCCGCTGCCAGTGCCCGGTAGTGTGGTTCTCGGGATGCTGGAGAGGGAGGGCTAAGGGAGAGAGTTGGAGCTCGCTAGTCAAAACTGGTGGTGAATGGCGCAATGGAGTACCGTAGACTGACAGACTGGCTGGATAGTGTTGGCGAATGATGTTGTTGTAGCTGTAGAGATATATCACCCATGATATGATTCGTTTGGCGCGGTTTCATCACGCTTGATTGATGCTGTGGAAGCTGTGGAAACGTCGATATAAGAGACGATATATATCCACGAACCGACTGCTGTCTACTAAACCACTCGTTCGCTATGTATCCCACAGCGCCGTTGAAAATGTTTGCGTCGCTACATACAAACTCTCGCAAACGCAGTGTGTGGGGGCAGCTGCAGTGGAGCATGGTGTGGAGAAGAGGTGCGGTGCGGCAACAGCGCGATGGCGGGGCGCACGGCGCGATGCAGCGGGTGGTGGACAGGGACGGACAGATCGCCAATGGGAATGGGATTTTAATATAGATGTGTATGATTGGAATCATTGGAGGATGTAGGGGACTGAGAGTTGGGCAATTCGGTCCATGGACTGTGGAAATCATGGAGAAGAACATGAGGCGGCAGATTACCGAGCAACTGTTGCTTAGTTGCACGTGCGATGGTGGGTGCGGGTGTGACTCGGCTGCGCGGGTCGCTGATCTCATTGGGACCTGGGTCCAGGGTCGCTGTGCCGACGCGGGTCCTCGGCTCACCCGCCATGTCGGGGCTGACCCAGTAATTTGGCGGTGGTCCTGGGGGTGTTCGGGATCCAGCGTCTCGTCTGGATCACACACACTTTCGCAGGGACAGGCGTGGGAGGAACGGGCCTCCTTCGCTGCTGTTCCTTGTGTCTCGCTCATCCGAAACCAAAGGGCTTGCTCGGTACGTCCCACACAGACCCATGGTCCCAGAGACCTAACGCCCGCCCCGTTCCCTTCCCAGCGGGCCGCCATCTGTCTGTATATAACGTCCCCCTCCACCCCCCAGCATTCCCATACTCCCCTCCTTCTCCGACTCTTCAACATCATCATCACCATCAAATTCCATCATCGACAACATCCCGCTCACAGCATTTGCGTGCCCAACAGCCTTGTCTGATCTTCCCCCCGCACATCGGAAGATTCAGGAATAGGTTCCCGCTCAACTACTGCAGCCTTTGGATCGTATGCACGCAGCGCAACTGTGACTCCGCAGCGACCAACACACCCGCAGCTTCTTCGGCAACTCCACCACGAAACAGCGTCGATATACCGCTTTCGGTTGAATCGCATCGGACCCCGCTTAACAAGACGGCCGTGACAACAAAGCCCCCCATCCTTCCGACGAAATCTGCCTGCCAGCGAACCAGTGCGCCTTTGAAATAAGTACCCGCCCGGTCCCAAAGCTTTTTCGTCCATCATCCATCAATATCGTCATCCACCCGCAACGATTCCCTCGTTGACTTAACAACCACGTCTGGAGTCTGCAACAACTATCGACGACGTCAACACAATCACCTGCTCGCTAAGCTTTGCCTCCCCGCTCCAACCGATATATATCATCACCGTCCCCGCACATTCATCCCTTCATCAATCCGACGACCGTATATCGAATAATCCGGCCGTCTTCGAATGACTCAGACGCCTTCAGCTCAGCAAAACAGCAAATAGCTTTTTCGCTTCAACCATCACAATGCGCTTCTTCGACTCGGTATTCAACGCATTCCTCACCCGGGAGCAGCGCGAACGCGTCTCTCAGAAGCAATGGAGCGACCAGGTCGCCGAGGCTGCCCGCCAGATTGAGCTTGAGAGCGAAAAGATTCCCCGCTACCTTCCGCCGACTCCTGCCTCGTCCCTGCCTTCTAGCCCAAAGATGGGTCCTCTCAGCGTCACAACCAGCGGACTCACCTCCTTCCCCATGACCCCCTCCCTATCATCTGCTTCTTCCAGCTCTGAAAGCGGTTCTCCTACTCGCTCTCGCCCGCCCACTGCTGGCTACTCGACTTCGCCTCGCCCGACTGTCAAGCGTCATGCCTCCATCGCCCGCGAGCCCATCTCCTACGACTGCCTGATCACCATGGCTGAGAAGCCTCGCCGCAGCACTTCTGATGCCGGCACTCAACTCCTCTACCCTCTTCCTCCCCTCGTCCCCATGGAGGGCATCGGCAAGCACCGCCGCGCTATCGACGCTTCCAGTGAATACCTCAGCAACCTTGAGCGCAACACCATCGAGGCCCTCAGGCCCTTTATCGACGAGGATACCTCTCGTATCTCCCGCTTCCGCCGGGACACCACCACTCCTCCCCGCGCCTACTCGACCTCTCCCCAGCACATCGACCTTGCTCGCCGCCAGCGCCAGATGCAGTGTGATCTCGAGCGCTTGACTGCAGAGCTCGAAGCCGCCGAGCTTGAGGAGCAGCAAACTCAGCACATCCAGCCTCCTCGCACTTGCTCCTCTGGCGACTTGGCCAGGCGCAATGCTCGTGCTCCTGCTCGTGGACTCCGCCGCGCTCACACTTCCCGCGAGCGTGTCCCCCGCGCTGTTCGCCGCTCCACCAACGGTCGCCCTCAGCCTGTTTCTGGCCTCACCCGCACTCTTAAGCAGAAGGGGCAACAGGGCTACAAGCACAAGCCCATGCCCAAGGAGGCCTTGAGCGCCAGCTTGGAGACCTTGGTCGATGGCGAGGAGTAAATCTTCCATTTCATTTCTTTTGTATGATGTACAGTTTGGGATTAGCGCGGTGTTCCGGGTTCTTTGTCTTCAGGATCATGGGTTGGACGGAGTTTAGCTTTTTTCTTTCATCATTTGTTGTTTGCTTTTCACGCAGATCATGGCTGTCAACGACTTTCTTTTGTTACCGGGGTTTACTGGGGCGTTTTCGTCATCATCACATGGGATTGGGTGTTTTTTTTTTTTCTTTATTGCGGATTCAACAGGTATCATGAGCATTATGGGACTACTAGTGTACTAGCTTTTTATTTTGTTGCTGTTTTTATTTCATGGCGCGGGAGTTGTTTCTCTTCGGGGTTCAGGGAATTCGGCCTGGACTGGATTGGATTAGGTTTTTTTTCTTTTTCTTTTAGCGATTGCATCGATGTCTGTGGCTTCTGCTTCTTCTCATACAAATACCCTTTTTTTGCTGTACAAACTTGGTTTCGGATTTACGGGCTTTTAACTTTGGCTTCTACGACTACTACTTTACGAGTACCTTTTTACTACTACATAGTACGATTGGTGGGGCGACAATGGCTACTACTACTTTTGCATATACGTTTTAAGAGTTCGTAATGTTGTGCATGGTAAAGAAAAGTGAACTTGAGGTGGTGTGTGTACTTGTCTGCAGCGGTGCAATGTGAAAGTTGTGGTGCTGATGCAGACGACATCCACTGCCAGTGGTGCCAGTAGTACCATCAGAACGCAGAACGCAGAGTTGTGACTGCTGCTGCTGTGCTCTTCCTGCTCCTCTGCCTGCTGCTCCTCCTGCTGTTGTGTATGCAGCTTCTGCGGTGAAGGTGTGGTGTACCTAAAGTATGTGCATCCATCCCATCTCATCTTTGTCTCCTCACATAACAGCAGTGAAAAAGAGTTTTCCAAGTTACGCTGTGCGGTGCGGTGCTATGACTCCACCCGCTGCTGGATACTGGGGCTGGATGCTGGACAGTCGGCAGGGAAAAAAAGTTTTTTCAGCGTTTTTGCGAGGCCACGGGGGCAGGTACATGGTGGCTTGTACTCTACTCTACCTACAGGGGAGAAGTTTTTTTTTGGGCTGGGAGAGGAATGGGGGAGCGGGGTGAAACTGGAGCAAGTAAAGTCATCGTGCTTGGAGGAGGATGAGCCAGAGAATGAGCCGGAGGATGGGGAGGCGGATGTTCCAGCCTTGCCTTGTATTGCGAGTAAAAAAGACTGTTCCAGCCAGCCGTGGCAGTCGGGGCGCTGCGCAGTGATGAAGGAGTTGGGGTAAACGCGCACGCGCTCACGGATGAAGGGGAGTGGAGAGGGGGGAGTGAAAAACATGCGCGGCATCGAAGTGACGTGACGGGTTCCGTCGGCTTTGGTTTTTCCTGGGGTTGAGGAGATTGAGCAGGACTGAGGAAGACTGGAAGGTAATGCCATGGCATGTCAGCCTAGGTAGTGGAGAGACCTTTAGTAGATCTGGGTCTGGAAAATGAGTCTTAGGTGGACCCGAATGATTCGGAGGACTCGGAGGAGGAGGACCAGGCTGAGCAGAGGGGTAAACGTTCTATCTCTGGCTCTGACTCTGGTTCCGGAAGTTGACGGACTCTCGAATCGAGCGAGGGATCCTGAGGAGGAGGAGGAGATGTTGCTGTTGCTGTTGCTGTTGTTGTAGTTGCCATTGTGGCTCGCTGGATTGGGATATCTTCATATTCTAGATCCCGCTGGTCATACTTTACTTGTTCTGCAGCATACAGCACATCTAGCATTTATGTTGTTATTTCAACCGGCAGCTAGATCTCTCGTTGGAGTGGGCGGATGGAGTAGCTACAGCGACGATCAGGATCATCATCACGATTGGAGAGGATGGGTTGGTGGTGATTGATGGAGGATTAAGTCTAGACTCAAGATTTGGACTTGGGGAGGGTTTGAGGTGGAGCGAGCTTTGCGGAATTGAAGGCGGTGGTGGTGGATGAGTACTTAGATGTCGGAGTCGCCAGTTTCATTGCGTATTCAGGTTGTGTTTTCTGGAGTAAGAATAGTGGTGCACTAAGGATACCATTCACGTGTTTGGCTTTTGAACTCTCAACGTCATTAATCTCGTCCACAATTCCCGTTCGCTCGAGCCATTCGACTTTGTCTCACAGAGCTTTCAAGACTCACTCCATCTTCTCTAGGCTCCGTTGGGCTGTCCTCGCTCCATCTTGGTCTTGGCCATCTCAAAAACCGACAACTCACCTCACCAAGCTTCACATCACACAACACCAGACCTTACGACACCGACCCAATCCCTAAGGAAACCTCAAGTTCCGCAACCTGCATTACAATCACGCCTTGATCTCTGTACCTTACATACTGCTCGTGCGCATGTGCAGGTGCGGGAGCTTATGTACTCATCACTCCACATCCCCCCATGCCCTTCTTCCCATAATCCAGGAATAACTTCTCTGCTCCGTATCCACGGTTTCCTCATCACAAGCTGCTCGCTTCCCCTCGCTGCTCATCCGGGCTCCCCCGATTTGTGAGCATGATCTTCATCCCTTCCGGCTTCCCCAGAGTCTCAGCTCGGGATCACTTCCTCCCTGGCGGAGAGATCAGGATCAAAGTTGTCGTTGGCCGTGGTAGTTGGTTTCACGCCCCCTTCGTGGCCTGAGGACATACTCCGAACTGGTGACCTCAGTACATGTATCCCAGATCCCACCCCTTCCTCTGCATCTAAGCATCCAGCGCTCGTTGGAACCACCCTCGGTATTATCTACTGTGGGAAGCCAACACCACTCCTCCAAACACCATCTACTCCTGTCAAGATCCTTCCAGTCTCCAGTTCCAATCGCAATTCATATCCGGGGTTACACCTAACCTCTGACCATGGATAGATATATGTAGATAGTCTGTAGCTATCCGCGCTGTGACTCTCCTGGCGTGGATCGCGTATCGATACTTATCCGTGGCGATCGTTGTAGCCATCTGCGGGCACGAAACAGAGACAGACGCCTGGGGACTCGCAACCGCTTCCAAATCAAAAGAAACTTTAGGTTTCACTGGGACCAGTCCACGGGGAGATGTTATCTCTCGCGGCGACTTCCCGGCGGTGGGGGTGTTGGAGTGATGGGTGGGGGTATCACCCAGCTGGGAGAACGTGAAGAGAAAGAGTGGGATCAAGATCAAGATCAGGGAACACTCCTCCACAGCCATTGTAGTGACCTGGTTGATTGATAACACCTCCAAGATCAGTGAACAACAACATTGAGTCCATCCATCTGCACAGGAGCGGCGGTCCGACGAACCGCCGGAATAACCTTCGTGATCCTGTCCCACCATCGTGACTGCAACCGGAGAAATGGAAACCCAGCCTGACGAAATTTGGATCGCGGGTGTATTTCCCCAGACCCGTTGGCCCGCCCCGCATCCGCGCGAGGTGAGGTTTTTCTTCGGTAGCGACGGTAGGGGCTCCGTTCAGCCGTCGGTTGGGAAAAACGTGTATGTAGCATGGAGGATCCAACTACGTGTTGCTAACGTTAGCGCGCCATGTTAACCACGGACCAGCGAGTTTATGATAGCGGAGTTGTGATGGGCTTGTGTGTCGGATTGAAGACTGGGTCCTCAGCTTGGAGAAAGGTGGCTTCAAGTCGCCGAACGCGGTGTATCGGGGGATCTAGGAACTCCAAAGTGTCCAGAATCCCCACAAATAGCTCTTCCCGTAAAAAGAAATCACCACAATGTTTATTTAAGGACCTGTTGTGAGGCGATGACCTGGAAAACAGATTAGGAGGTAGCTCAAATGGGTCAAATGGCTAGCAATAATGAGCCCTAGGCATCGCGAGTTCTTAAGACAGTCCTGACTCAGCAACGCTGAGTCAGCTCCCATACAGCTCTCATCCCGCCTTGTTAAGCTCTGCTTGCAAGATCTCGCTCCACTTTTGTGATAATACCGCAAAACCAACTTCAGCACACCACCGACTCGTCATCAGATAGAGTTTGCAACATCAGACCGCTATTATTCTTCAGTTCTCCTACTAAAATTGCTTCTTGAGCTCCTAGACATCCCCAGCATGCCCCGGCTTCCAGCGAAAGACCCACAGCGGGGATTAAGATTTAGATTTAGAAGCGGAATCATTGAAAACACTCGTTCTAAACGCTTACGGGAAGCCCTCCAATAGTGACCCAAGCAGCGGGGTTGCTCTAGCCCTCCAACATGGTAGCTATTTCACCTCATTTCCTCCTTTCCAAGCTAATCCCGCTGGTCTTCCCAGAGAAGAGTTGGTTGGGCATGCCGCAAAGCGTCCCAGAAAATCCTGACGAAACACCCAGCCCTTTGCGCCATGTGGCGAAAGCCACTCGAGCCGCAACTGGTGGCCAAAGACTCGGAGATTGACGATGAGCCGGATTTGGTGTTGTGATACCTTTTGTCCACATTAACAAAGAACCATTGGAGCCGGACAGTGTGCACCAGGGACTGGTCCCCAATGTGGAAATTCTCCTAGGCGTGGGAGTGATCCATATGGGTATATCAATAGTCCGGAGTACCTTCAACGGAACCCGCTTTGCGCTGACTATGATTTGCAGCGCCTAACATGGACCATTGGGGCCCTGGATGATGTCTAGGGTCCTGAAATCACACTGTTGGGCGTAGAATTTCAGTAAAAGACTCCGCTTCAAAATTTCAATCACCACAATGCGTCCTTCGCCATTTCGCGTGGTAATTGCCAACCAGCGGTTCATAGCTTTCTCCTGGGCCACGTTTTTTATGGGAACATATGGACATCACGGTTCTGAACTTCAAATTTATATAAGCATGTATGGTAAGTCTTCCGCTGACCTTTCACATCCATGACCATGCGCGTTATCGACTAACATTTGACCCTCTGCAGTATTTAGACACATCAGTGATATCATCTATATTTTTACATACCGAAGAGGCCTTAACTATTGGCATCATAATCAAACGTGGAAGTGTTCACACTAATAGGGAGTCTCGAGGAAAGCGGATTGTCCCATTTATGCCCACTCACGAATATTCTGCTGCGGATACTCTACCAGACCAATTCACGTTACTACACCTTGAGTGTACCCAAAAGGAGTTGGAGTTAGTGTTCGTTGAATCCACATACCACAGTATTCTGCATTGTGGTGTATTTTCCAAGATGATGGAAGGGGAAAATCCGGAAACAAGCGGGTTCAATAAAGACAATGAACCTGGTATATCAAAGAAAAGATTACCGTAAAGCGCCTTCTGTGACATCCCAACTCGCGCACAAAGAAGCGTATCAATGGGGTCTGCCCCGAATTGCCTCTGTGACATCCAGTACCGCCGTAAAGCGGACCTCCCCGTAACGCATGACGTATGAACCGTTCCTTTCGCTACCGCAGGTACCTGTCGACTTGGTTCCTTACAATCTCCCCGCGTGCCGTAAACCTGAGTGTGTTTAGGTGGATGTTGTGACCCAAGTCGCCGAACTCGTTGCATCGGGAGATCTAGGAACGAACCCCAAACTCTCCGGCTTCCCCCACAAATAGCTTCCCCCGCAAAAAGCTCCAAAACCCCGCACGAAAACTACGAAAACGCCGACTCTCAGCGGCACGCGGGACAGTCAGTAGCCTCACCGCCATCGCGCGCAGCGACGTGAGCCGTGCCATGGGGAAGATGCGGAGGTGGCGACCGAGGCACATCTGTCAACATAGATATATATTTTGGTAGCGGCTGCATGCACTCCGCAAAAACCAATATCAACGATATCAACAGTCGTGAAAGCGATGCGCAGGTATTGGTGCGGAGAGAAATGGCTCGTGATAGAGGTGGTGGTGACGACGTCGATGTGCAATGTTCCGCATATCTTGTACAGCCTTGAAAAGCTGGATATTGCTGATGACTTCTGCCACGGGTGGATTTGTGTTGGTACTCAGATCAAGTGAGATGCCGCTGGGCTTGATGAAGCTGACGGTGAAATGAGTCATGTTTATCTTCACTTCCGGTCTGATGGTCCGAAATATCTGAACTCTATGTTCGGTAGAGTTGTATCACTTCGTGTACTCTGCGATGTGGTCAGCAACGACGCTCGTCGCGGAAACACCGGTAAGGAGCCGTGGGGCTGACTCGCATGATTCATGGGTCCTGGTATATCTACAACAACACTTTAGAGTATGACACCCTAATCCTACTTGTGTTCGGCCACGGATTATAGATCTTGTATCTGCCTGAGCTTGGGGTGTTAGCCCAAATCCGCGTTGTTGCATGTTGTGTTGTCGCATCACAACCATTTGTGCTTCTCCAACTTCCAGGCTCCAACCCACGATGTTCTATTTTATCTCTCGCCAGAGCATGGCGCTCACGGCATAACAGAGCATTATTGAACCTGCGTGTATTAAGAGAGATTGGTGCCTGGGATTACACTTTCCCTGGTACCGACAAAGCGAGGCTTCTCTTTCCTCATGACAGGAGGCACGGTTGTGAGCCCACACCTCCGGCGCCAGTGGCCCGGGCGCAATGCCGCAAGCGAACGAACAAACAACGATGACCTGAAGTTATGCGACTCCTGACATGAAGAGGTGGAAGCCTAGCTACATGAAACGTCAGATTCGTAGGGTAGCTAGGTGAACAAAGAAAGCTTAACGTTGTGGCATGAAAGTCCAGAGTCCAGACGACCGCTCCCATCGCTTCAAATGTCATGCGTTAGGCCCACGAGACGGGCGGAGCATGAGCGATGAAACTCATCCCATATTCATGCCACTGGATACATCTTCCCCCGTTGTTGCAGTAACCCGGCAATGGCGGACTATCCAGACGCTGAGCTGCTGATGCCGGAACCGGAAAATATCACCTCTGATAAATGCATGCTGGAGGTTGGGTGTAGCCTACAACAACATGAAAGTCCTGGTTGTGTGGCTTTATGCTGTCGACCATGGTGACTCAAACGAAGGCTGTGGATGGATAAACTATAAGAGGTGACCTGGAATCGCTGGCTCAGTGCTTCTCTATGTCGCGTGCCCGTGTGTGAGCGGATCTTGTGTTCGGAATGTGATACGCCTGTGTTCATTGGCATATTGCAGGTGTTGTTCATTCATCGGATTATAACCGATCTTGTTCGTCATATGTAACCATGTTTGAGTAAGGATAACCGCCATTTACAAGATACAGCTATCGCGAAGTGGATATCCGTGGGTTAAGCTCATCCACATGAATCTTCTAGTAGTTCAAGATTCGTCAGAGGACCACATAAAGACGTGATCACCCGAAGATAAGTAGCACAATGTAGCAATCATTGCATAGCCAGATGTTTATACAGCGAGTGTTCCATACAGAACCCATTGTCATCCAAAGATCGGAAATCGAGTGATCATGTGGTATCCGCAAACCAAACATCACCGGAAACGAACAGGACCATCAAACTGGTACCTATCACACAGCGAACGGACAACTGTTCCGAGTTCTTATCATTCAATCACAACAAACAATGGCGTTTCTACCTATCGCTGCACTCCCCCGAAACACAATCATCACCCAGAAACGAAAACTCCTGCTCATCATACCCATTAGCCACATCCCGCCGTTGTCAACACTCCGCATCAAGAAAGCCAACACACAACTACCTACACTGGTATCCGATTAACCCCCGACCACCTCCCAGATTTCCGTTCCATCTTCACCGCATCGGATTCGCGACGTCGCGTCGCCTCAAACCCCATAGTCCAGCATAGAACTTCCTCCCATCGCTTCTCTGCTGCCGATCGCCGGGTCGCACGTCCTAAATACCGTACTAATTAACCGACATGCCAAACTCCCTAACTCTATCTGACTTCACCACATGGCGGGTGCAGCTGGACGAGATGTAACGCGATTGGTGCGCATCATTGTTGGTGTCTTTGACAGCGAGTGCCATGCCATGCTTCGAGTCACCGCGGCATATTTTTTTTCCCAACTCAGGCTCGCGTTTTTCCGAGACACCGGGAGTTGAACTATGAGCAACAGCGTGGGGTAAATAGCCTAGCCAAAAATTTATGTATACACTCAACACGCGCGGTAATATTGCCAGCGCGGCGAGATATGTACTCATACCAACGCCGTGTGCAGATCCGGAGTGAGGGAGTTCAGGTTGTAGCTAGCTAGCCCTGATGGTTCGCCCCGGATCCTGGATGCCTATGAGCCAGCTGAAAGCTCAGACACCGGATTGGGAACGGTGGCGAAGACAAAGATCGGAGCTGTGGGGTGGGAGACCAGTATTGTAGCTCATCACGTCTATTCTCGAACCCATACTCATCGTTTTCCCCACACCACACAGCAACCACGTATACACGGCTTAACCTGTATGGGAGTTACTAATCCGCCTTGAGGAATGACAGGCTTTGTTCAATCTCGTGGCTAATTCCTTGCAGCGCCACGAGAGCACGATGTCCGCGGAAATTCGTTTGAGCGTTGTTGGTGATGATGAGGATGTCAACGAATTTGCCTGTGACCAGTCGTTCACTTCAGACCAAATCCGGAGAAGCGGAGGAACTGTGACATGGCGATTCTTCAGGCCATGAAGTCTTGCGGCTGGTGATTGAGAGCTGGAAGATAGGACTTGACTTTGGTACGCGATCACAGGTGACGCGGGTCTGTGTGAGTCTATCTGTGAGCAAGGTGTCCTGGAAATATGATGGGGAGTTGTTTTAGCAGCTGAATAGTAAAGAAACTTGTGGATTACGTGGTTGAAGTGACCCGTGTACCAATTCGGGGGCGATGGAGGGACGGGGTTCAACGGCATGACTTCAGTGTAGGAGAGTGTAGGTACTAGTGCAGGCCATATCATGATAAAATCATAGATGGATTGTTTTAGAGCGGTTAGATTAACATTGACCGTTCGATGATGAAACTTGCCAGGTAGCAATCCGGAACGCATCGAACCTGCAATTACGTTTATAAACTCTCGGGGTAGACTGAGCTGAGCTGGACTGGACTGGATAGTGATAGCGATGTTGTTGGTGAATCAGATAAACCACAAGCTTAGAGGTTGGAAAATTCGAAAGCTGAAGTCAGATCAGGTGGCCGCGGTCATGAACGGTACGTGGGTGAAATATCATCTGAACACCCGCATTTCACTGGCATAGGGCTGCCAAACTAAACACATCACCGCGACCACGGTGATGACGCTGGTGAGTTGACTTTCAATGGGGTTTATGGTTGATATATCCATACATGCGAAATGTTGGCGCAATTTAGAGTAATTTATCGCCATCACTGAAGAGACTGGTAATGAGAATGCGAGTGAGAATTGATGCAGTGTACTCACATCACAGTGGCTAGGTGATCTTTCTGAGGGCGAGAGGACGACAGTCGGAGTAGAAGAAAAAGGGAAGAGGTAAACAGTGGGTGGTTAAGACCAAGATCACATGATCAGAGGACGCGACCGCTGCCAGCACCAAAGTGCAACTAGGCATCAACAACTGCACTTCTGTTGGTATGATTGCTGCTTCTCTGGCTGGGTCTATCACCAGACCGAAGTGTAGTTGGATATGAACGCAGTGCGTTTTTGCCAGTGTTGTGTTGGGATTTGTAGTCATCAGACCGAGAAACACAACAACGTTAAGCGACTATCACAAGATACGAGTGAAGGGAGGGCTGCTGGAGAACGGGGGCACATGTTCACATTGAAAGGAGAGAATATGATATCGGTGAATAATATATTATATACATGTGTAGGCAAAGGGGAAGAAGGAAGATCGGCATGGAATGTCAATACCGCATGACCGAGGCCAGAAAACACCTCGTGTTTTCTCGCATATCAGTACCCCATCAAGATCACTTGAGCAGGGCTCGGTCAAAGACGTGGGAAAGCCAATCATTTAGACCCAGTAATTGGAAACAATCACGGAGCATCTATAACACCGGTCAGCACAATGTTCAACTCACTAAGCGCGCATTTGAAAAGACGGTAAAGGCATCGATCAGGCTCATTAAATCAGTATAATTTTAGCGCTCTTCCCCCGTGAGGGGTCACGCAGAAGGTGATCATCCCGATGCAAAAGAAAACAATGACAATGGAGTGATGGGACCTACCCATGATGGATTTTCAAGTATCGGAGTGTGGGGTAGAGGAATGTTTCTCATGGATGCTATCTAGAACGCAGGTCAACTAACGCTCAATGAACACAGTCGTCGTGATAATTTCAAAAAAAAAACGCAGATTCAGAATGTCCCCGGAGGGAGTTGTGCTCATTTCCCGAGAGATCACACAGTGTGAATACAAAATAATAGAAAATCTCATCACTTTGCGAAAGAGGAGAACGCGGAAGCGAAGTGTGGGCTAACCTGAGCGCAAGACCAATCCAAACGGAGTGTACCATCCATTTCATCTGTCGGTATAACCGTCAGCAACTGTTGGCCCGGTTGTCCGACATGGTAATCGAAGTTCAAGTATCAATCAGCTGACGACAAACTCATCAACTACCCCCTCCCGGCAACCCAGTTTGTACGGTGGGCGCTGCTACCGCGAACGGTGAGAGGAAGTCCATATGTCCGCCCGTTCGTTCAAGTATTCCTCATGATACATTCGTGAAGATGGATGGGTGTTCACCGTACCTGTCTTTTCACACTGTTAGTAGACATTCACGGGAAATGTGTGAGTAAAAAAAGAAAACAGTGTTGGTCAGACAAGGCTGAAACTTAAAAAAAAACGATGTGTCGACAGCGTAGTTCGGAAAGAGCATAGCAAGATCGTTGTATCATCACCCCAACGTGGAAGAAAACAATGCAGTGAGTCGAACTGACCTGATATGAGGGAAGACTACATCGGGAATAATAGAGGTGGGCGGCCGCGGTTATCCGCGATGTTTCCGAGAAAATTGGAGATGAAAATTGTGGTTTAAAAGCTGTTGCGCCAACTGTCAGCGCGTGCTCTCAATCAAAACAGACGTTCGAGAAGCAAGATGAGAAAACAAGCGTCTTGTCAGTTCAGGTCTGTGATATTGAAGAATCCTCACGGATGAATAGGTGTTGGATTGTTCATTTCAATACGATTTCATCAGACGACGCAGCGCGCAAAGCGCAATTCCAAAGCCGAAGGAAGGGGATAGAGCATACCATATCAAGAAGGGCGGTCCCAGCCAGCCAATTGAATCAGATGGTTCATAGGCATCGCAGGAGACCGCAGTCGGGGGCGGAGTGGAAGAAGAGCGAGAGTGTGCGGAGAGAAGCGGGCATGAACAAGAGGGACGAAGATTTTCTGTTGGTTAGGGCCGGTGGTGACGCTTGGCGCTTATGTCATTGCCTGTGGCGGTGCAGCCCCGCCACTTCGCTTAAGACAGCTTCCTCCAGCTTCCACCCCACCATTCCCTCAACCTACCACGGGCTCGACCCAAACTACTCCCCTCACCGTTACTGACCCAGCGTTTTTCACCATGGCGGTCGGAGTAGGGGTCCACATCCCGCTCCGGTTCCTTCGGTAATGCTCTTTTCTCCCCATATCCTTCTCCATTGTTTACGCTTCGGAGGGATATTTTGCCGAATCTAGCTTTCTGACTGTTCTCAGGGCCGCCGTCAAGAAAGGCGCAGCCATATTGAAGGGAAAGATCTCTCTTCCTCAAGCAACTCGCCTTGTTGTTGAGCCAGCGTATATCCGTACCTTTGCTCAAAACCCGCAACTTCATTCCACTATTCGTCAACGGGTCGGTGGTCGCTGGTATACCACTGCCGTCAGGAACTTCCTCCGCTTCTCTGCCGACTCGACAGTTCCTCGCCTTGCTCGCCAGACCCCTGTCACCAATGCCTTTTTTAGGCACACTGCGTTTTCCCCGTTTGCTACCACCCTGCGGCCAAAACTCTGTGGTGGTGCGATGCCGAGAACCATGGGAGGTTACAGTCTCGGTGGTGCGGGAGTGCGATACTTTTCCCATGTACCAGCTGCCCCGGCGCACGTTGTGACGCAAGTATCAGCTGCTATGCGGGCTTTTATGCTCAATGGAAAGGATCAAATGAACAGCTACCGCCGAATCAATGGCACGAAAGGAAAGATTGGAGTCCGTGCTCAGCTTGCTGCTAGCCTTGCAAATGAGCATGCTCCTGGAGCCTACATCGACTTCCATCTTGGCCCCACCTTCACGAGCATCTCTCCCCTCGCCAGCAAGAAGAACACCCTCGAAAACGATGTGTTCCTTCAGGCCTTGTCGGCCGACTTTGGCGTCATGATTGGCGGTCTTACTGCCGTCTATTCCGACATTCGCCGTCTCTCCACTCTCGGCGACCTTCCTATCACCCTTGCTGGCAACGGCGACATCCTCCGGGTTCGGTTCTCCGGGTGTGATTGCGACTTTGTTGAGCGGCTGTGTGATGAAGTAGGTGTTCGTCGGGGTATCATCCACGAAGACGAGCGCTTTGCTTTTGCCCATCTCGCTCCTGGGGTTGCTCCTATGTGGAATGACATGCTTCATGGAGACTCTCCGCCACTTTCATCCTTGTGTTCTGATGACGGCTTTTCGGATATCAGCAACCTTCCACACAGTGATATGTCACTAGAGCTCCTGAGTTCATCACAAGGCTACAAAATTGCTGATGAAGACTATGCTTCTGATGAGGAGTCCGAGAATGCGGACCACTACTTCGAGTTGCAGATGCCCTTCAGCGAGGTGGAGGCCCAGATGGCTGACAGCCCGTATCTTACATCCTCCTCGGGCGGAGACATTAGCCCGCAGCTGGAGTTCAGCAACACTGATGTTGCTGACATACACAAGTTTCTCGAGGATTGCGACAACGAGCTTCGCATCGGGGCGACGGCGTGGCGTTAAGTGGTGTTGACGGTTTTGTTTGTTTGACTTTCGATAGGTTATGCTCTGAGCGCTTTGGGGCTTTTTGATGCTGTTTCAAATTGATGCCTGTGTTTGAGCTGACTTGTTATTGAACCGCTGGTTTTGGACATAGTCTTCACTCTCTTGATGGGTTCTTTTTTTTTGATGATTTTTTCACGCTTTGTATTGTATGTGACGAATCTCTATATTGTATCACCGCTCGCTGTTCGCCCTTCTCATCATTCTCACCTGATAACTCTTGGTTCCGCCTGCTTCCAGTAATCTATGGAGAGCTTCGCAGATTATATTATCCAGCGGGGCTCTTCCTACCCCACCCCAGACTCATTTTAGGCAACCAGATGCCGGACGCCGTGATGATAAATCCGTTGGTCAGGGCGGGGTATACTATGTTGTTGCAGTGCCCCGCCTGGTGGTACATGGGGAGTGCGGGGGGCGGCGGGTAAGGAATATAAACCACACATCCCGCTGGACCCTCACTCTTTCCATCTCCTCTGCATTCCGACCTCCATCCGCACAAACACCTTTCGCCTCCTAGACTCTAGTTTTCTGTTTTCCATCACTACAATGGCTCCCTTCGCAACCATCTACTCCTGGCCTGGAAATCCACGTCTCAAGCGGGTATATTCTTCCAATCTCGCTCCTGCCTGTTCACATCTCTAACCACCATGCCCCCTAGGCCATCGTCGCCGCCAATGTCAATGGCCTTGAACTCTCTTTCCCGCCCTTCGACATGACCACCGCCCGCGACGAATCCTTCTACAAGAAATTCCCGCTGGGCAAGGTATGTTTGTCCCTCCTCCATCTCGCCTCCTCTACTCTAACCCCTCATCCACCAGGTCCCCGCCCTCGAAACACCCTCCGGCTTCACCCTCGTCGAATCCGGCGCCATTGCCTACTACATCTCCGCGAGCGGCCCCAAAGCCCCACAACTCCTCGGCTCTTCTACATCCCCCGAAACTCAAGCCAAGATTCAGCAATGGCTGGCGCACGTGGACCTTGAGTTTACGACCACGCTTCTTCCGGCGATACAGATGGCGATTGGGCGGCGGCCCGAGGACGAGGCTGTGAAGAAGGAATCGTTGGATGCGGTGGAGCGGGGATTCAAGTACCTTGAGGGTGTACTGGGGGAGAATCGGTGGGTTGCGGGGACACAGGAATGGTCGTTGGCCGATGTTGCGTTGGCGAGTTTTATTGAGACGTCTTATAAACTGTTGTTTGGGAGGGAGTGGAGGGAGAGGTGGGGGAATGTGTTGGAGTGGTATGAGAGGTTTGTGAAGGAGGAGGGAGTCAAGGATGTGTGGGGTGAGATCACGTATAAGGAGTAAGGGAGCGTGTGTGTTTTCGGAAGAGGGGGCTATGAGAATCAGGGATTACCGTGTCGTAGGAATAAATGAGAGAGTAGTGCTAATACACTGGAGCTGACCCCATACAACCGAGTGAGTTTCCGTGAATGAGACGAACGTTGAATTGGAGTTGGGAGTTAGCGGGGCAATGGCGTGGGGTTGAGTTGTGAAATTGACCTTTTCTCTTCCCCGTATCTATACACATGCCACTGTCCCTACTCTGGTAAACAACTGGGCGGTGTTCTGAACCAACCCTGGCAAACCATGTCGCTGAGCTTCAGCTGGAGCGAGAGCGGGAGTGGGAGTTCTGGCGGGCGAGGCCATCTGGAGAGTTAAAACACATCACCCACCATTTAATTCACCCATCAAGCAGCGTCTCCACAATGCTATATAGGGCACTCTCACAAGGAGAAGAAAAAAAAAAGTAAAAGGAGAAATCTACAGTACCTGGGATTCCCGCATGGTCACCCACTGCAGTACTAACCAGGCGATACGATGCTTAGATATGGCTGAGCGGACGGGAAGCCTCGTTTTCAGCGTTCTATGACCGTTGCCGCTCCCCCATTGTATTGTATTGTATTGTAATCATTTAAGCGCATGCGTCCCGTAGGGATATGGCGCGTCAACTACCCTTACATCCTCCCTTCCCCTCCCCATTGTCCAATACATTGTTTTTTCTTCAAATACATAATGTTCATCCGCTTTCAACCATTTATCTCGCCGTCCCATTGTACTTGGCAAGGGACGCCATTTGGGTGGCCAGTCTGATGACATGACTATTCCCTCCTTGTTCAGTTGGCTTACCCCC